>JAECMU010006449.1:4178-14310 GCA_016106625.1 Dracogyra subfuscus | reverse complement strand
CCCAACCATCCTCTATATATATTAAATGATGTCTGATAAATAGCGGGGTTTTTTTTATGGAAGTATTATTTTGAAATATAAAGGCACCGAATTATGCAATCGCATCTTATCAGGAACACAGACATGTATAAGAATATTCGATTTTGTTCATGTTTTGGACTGGATGTTTTCATTGGCTTGTTTTGTCAACATGCATTATAATGATAATTAGTGTGAATGTCAATATGCATTATAATGATAATTAGTATGAGTGTCAATATGTATTATAATGATAATTAGTATGAGTGTCAATATGTATTATAATAATAATTAGTATGAATGTCAATATGCATTATAATAATAATTAGAATGAATGCCAGTATGCATTATAATAATAATTAGTATGAATGTGAATATGCATTATAATAATAATTAGTATGAATACCAATATGCATTATAATGTTAATTAGTATGAATGTCAATATGCATTATAATAATAATTAGAATGAATGCCAATATGCATTATAATAATAATTAGTATGTCAATATGCATTATAATTATAATTAGTATGAATACCAATATGCATTATAATAATAATCAGTATGAATGTCAATATGCATTATAATAATAAGTAGTATCAATGTCAATATGCATTATAATGATAATTAGTATGAATGTCAATATGCATTATAATGATACTTAGTATGAATATAAACACAACAGTCATGTGCATAATTGTTGGATCAAATGAAATAATTATTTACAATGAACAAACGTGTGGTCCGATCAAATGATTCGTTACAACTACAATACCAAATACTACAGGGTACGAACTTGGGATTTTTTTTGACTCGCCAATCGGGCCACTCATAGCAGCACTTTGACTCACCCGTACAACTTTTGAGTGGCCCAAGGCTGCATTTTGTTTAAAAAATACCTTACTTAAATTGCACTTCACAAAAACATGTTATATCATACAAACAATAATAATAACACAAAAGAAGGACACAGAACTTGTTTTAGTTTCATAACAAATACATTTATTTCAATAGTTGTCACAAGATCCACACAATCAAACATCAGGAATGTTTTACCAAGGCTCTGTCTTGGAATGAAAAGGATAATGACTGTATGATAAGGAATTTTAAAAATGCATGTACTAAGCTGACAACAATTTACACAAACAATAATAATCACATCCACAAGAGAAATTAAAATTAAACTTCCTGATCAACTAGTAATTTGCATTTTATACCTAACATAATACGTGGAAATTTTGGGTCGCCAGGCGGGCAACACGTGATACGGTTTTGACTTGCCCCACGCCATTTTGACTCGCCACGGGCGACCGGGCGACCCTTAACTTCGTACCCTGTAAATAGCATCCCACAAATAAAATTCATCAAGACAAATGAGGGTAAACGTTTCTCAATGAATAATTTCTGGTACGTGTATTAGTTGAATTTATCCTATAACTTACCATAATATCCATGTCATATAGCGAGTTAATATTTACTGTATTAACCTGTGTGATATTGGCTTATGCAAATTTGTAAGGTCTCTAGGCTATGTGTTGCGGTTAATGAGTCCTTTGCTTCCACGCCAACAAGACCCGTGTACCTGAGCGTAACGTTTTCTAAGATTTGTTTAAAATGCGTGACGTCAAACTAATCTGCGCTAATCGTGATGACGTCATATTATCGATGGCGGCGACAGTCGTACCGTGATTTACTAAAAAAAAGTAATTAGAATGTTATTTTAGAAATGTTAGGCCTATAGGATAAATAGAATTCGCTACTCGTGTTTTTAATATGGAAAATATCAACCTCGTGTCGTTAATCGGTATTTGTCTCGGTAGAGCCTCGACAAATACCGATTAACTAACACTCGGTTGATATTTTCCATATTAAAAAACACTCGTGACGAATCCTCTATATATTAACACCGCAGCCGTGTAGCAAATTCCTGGATCAAATTAATTAATTACAAATGTACAATCTAATCAAATTGTTCGTTATAAATACTTCGCAAATATCATGGGCAATAGTAATAATAACTTATTTGACTCCCTTGGTGGCCTCGCTCGATGCGCGGTCGATCTGGGTTCGTTCCCCGTCAGTGGGCCTGTTGGGCTATTTCCCGTTCCAGCCAGTGCACCACGACTGGTATATGAAAGGCCGTGGTAAGTACTATAATAATAATAACTTATTTGACTTCCTTAGTGGCCTGGCTCGATGCGCGGTCGATCTGGCTTCGTTCCCCGTCAGTGGTCCTGTTGAGCTATTTCCCGTTCTAGCCAGTGCACCACGACTGGTATATCAAAGGCCGTGTAAGTACTATAATAATAATAACATATGTGACTTCCTTAGTGGCAGGGCGAACATAGCCCAGTAGTAAAGCGGTCAGTCTAGAATTGATCTTCGTTGGTGGGTCTGTTCGGCTATTTCGCGTTTTAGTCAGTGCACCACGACTGGCATATCAAAGGCCTTGTTATGTGCTATTCTGTCTGTGGGGTGAAAAAAATGTTGCGGGATTTCCCTCTCACTATATGTCAAAATTCCCAAATGTTTGACATCCGATAACCAATGATTAATA
Source organism: Dracogyra subfuscus (assembly GCA_016106625.1). NCBI lineage: Eukaryota > Metazoa > Mollusca > Gastropoda > Neomphalida > Peltospiridae > Dracogyra > Dracogyra subfuscus. Next base: position 11,735 of record JAECMU010006449.1, on the reverse strand, counting down.
AATTAATGTGCTCTAGTTGTGTCGTTATACAAAACAAACTTAAGGGATTTCATGTCCATGCCTCTCGCGAAACATTATGAAAACTATGCTATTTTCTGATGTGAGTGCAATCCAACATATCCCCCCCCCCCCCCCACACACACACATCTCTCTCCCTCCATCCCTGCTTCGCCGTGTCTGTGTGTAACGGTTAACCTGAACTCAACTCCTACCCATGTCTGGTGACACATTCATCCTCTGATGAAGATATACTTATTCTTTAATGAATGAACGATTAATAGTTTAGTGTTTCATATAACGTGGTTTAGCAGGCACACTGACCTGTCTGACCTGTGGAACCTAGAAGGTCTTAGTGAATAACCGACCGTGTCACTAACCACTGACAGCTAACGATAATATTAACCTCTGTCCTGAAGAAACAATACAAATCGTTGGGTGGGGGTTAACGACCGCACATCAAGTGAGCATTTTACCACTGGGCTACGTTCAAAGAAAGATTTCAAAGGATATCTAAGTATTTTTATTGATTTATTGATAAAGAACTATGTCCTAAATCGGTTGTGCATTTAACTGAATTATGACTACGTAGACCATGTTTGACAAAGACCAGCTGTTTAAACAGTGGTAAAACGGTTTTAGCTGAGGTGGAACGTATAGATAGTCTGGACTTCAATTCAAGTAAACTATGATAATATGAATTTCGTGAATTATCATTGTAAATAAAACAGCTTCAAGTCAACAATATTTGGTAAGAAGAAATTGAAATGAAGAATATGTTTACTTCTTAATAGCATTTCGTCTTGTTGACTATATATTAATGTGCAGCACTACCTAAACGGTCAAGCCATATTTACAAGACTACTACGGTAAGAGCATCAGCGTAACACGGTCTAACAAAGTATTGTCCCTAAATGTACTTTATTCAACCATCTTCATAACCACCATACCATATTTATTAATGATATTTTGTAAAAATATCATTCAATTATGGCAACGGTCCATAATTTAAAAAAAAAACTAACATAGACGAGAGTTGAGTTTCGTTATAATGTATAGTATATCTTGATCAATCAAAATGTTTTTAATTCGCTAGCAGTGATGGCAGTTAATTTATTAAATAGATTTCAGCTTGTACCGGTGTAGGTTCAGTTTTAGTTTTTCTGCACCTGACCACTGCTTTATACATGGTGATGCTGATAATAGTTTAAGTTGGCATGTGCCGCTACTCTTCCATCTGTGGTATTGTTAGAGACGCAGCTACCTAGAGCGCAAGGGGACAGTTGCCCACCCACCCACCACCCACAAGAAATACCAAAACCACCAACAAACAAACACTACCAACAACAACAACTATAGTAGTGTTGGAAATAGAATAAAACTGATTTTCGTTGGTTTTGTCTTTCATATTAAACTGACAAGTAAATATTTTATAAATATCTATTAAATGATAGTCTACCTAATTTAGCATTTACTTGTTTGGGTTGTCAGTGATGTACAAATGGTGTTTACTTTTGAAATTAAAAGAAAGATGTCAGTAAACAGGTGATTTGTGCTCTTTATTGCAATATGTGAGGGACTGTCTCTGATGACAGTTTACCCCTACAAAATATTTGTAGACATTTCTAAGTAACTTTTGAGTGTTTGATCAATTACACCGGTATTAAAGATGCTGTGTACATGTATGAAATGTGCTATATTCAGGTTGCATAATCACGGCTATTGCATATATTTTGTTTAATTACATTTTGCTTCAAACTTTAAAAACTACACCTTCAACTATATGCCCATAAATGATTCTAACAATATAAGTGTATCTACTAGTAGAACAAATATTTTTATTGGAGAAACTTTATCACAAACAGATGCTCACATATAACTGTGATATTGCATCTTTAAGTGGATGCAAGACTGGGTAAATTTCTAATGTACTTTAAGTTTATAAAATGTAGACGTTGACCCTTTAATAATAGTATGAGTATTTGGTATGACGTCATATTTTAAATGACGTCAGAGAAACTTGTTTACATCTAGTGCATTCTGGAACATTCCAGAAACGTCTAGCAAGCGTCAAATGGTATAAAACCACTTTGTGTGTGTTCAAAGACAGGTGAAATTTCTTATTAACAAACAACATAGCCACGTGTTGTTTTACATCTGAGTTCTGTGCAAACGCCTCATTCTATTCACAATCATATCTGCCGAAGACCGGAAATAACGACGACAGCTGATCATTGAAGATACATCGGAGATCGACATTTCGTGGACTGATTCAGTGTCATTTAGTAAGATTGATAAGAATCTGAGTATTGTCATTAGTTGTAATTTACTTTTCATATACTAGTATACTGACTTGTAACTGTAACTTATATTTAATTGTTTTATTAAATTGTTAAATATAATACAGTGTTCTTTATATGTTGGCTTCACGTAAATAAAAGGTTATTTCTACCATACCGTAACAATATACACTAAAGAAGCTGACCATAATTAATCATTTATGCTGCAATTTCAAAATACTCAGTTAACTTGCAGTTTTAAATTAAATGTTTGTTTAAGGGTAAATGAAATTAACACATGTCGATCAAACTTTGTTATAGTCTATTGCAATAAAGAGCACAAATCACCTGTTTACTGACATCTTTCTTTTAATTTCAAGAGTAAACACCCAATGAACACCCAAACAAATAAATACTAAATTAGGTAGACTATCATTAAATAGGTATTTACAAAATATTTACTTGTCAGTTTCATATGAAAGAAATAATCGACAAAAATCAGTTTTATTTTATTTCGGACATTACTTTAGTTATTGATATTGACGCTTTAATTATGTAACCTCCGCGTAATGGCTGCATATTGGTATTTTAGGGTGTACACGACCAAATCAAATCCCATAGACAATAATAGTAACATATGTGGCTAAAACTCATACTTGCGGCGTATTAATCGACAAAAACACCACGGATATAAATACGACCACCCATCACCCTTAAAGTGAATCAGAAAAACAAATTGGGACCATGCTGCTCATTTCCGAGATAGTGTCTATGACAACCCTAGTCCCGCACAAAATTCGAGTACTGTTACAAGGTACAAGGCTACTTGACACAGTAGTACTAGATTGCATACATTATTTTTGCCCAAATGAAACTTTTTTTTTTAAACCAAAAAACTAACATTGATCACCAATCACAGAACTTGCGGTGTTCACTTCTCTATCAAAAGTTCGGTGCACCTCGAAGTTTGACCCAGCCAGAAGTTATTTCAGAGCCTCACGATTTAAAAAATATCCTGAGTTGGGGGCATGCCACGGACCCACTATTTTCGTTCCAAGAATTCATCCCCGCACCTCAATTATTTCTGTTTCATTTATAATCGATATATGTTTGAATTGAAATTGCATTGAGATAGGTATCCGTCCTTGCTTATGTTTGGGGTTTCAGTTATTACTGATATTGTTAAAATAAGTTAAGAGTTATAAATAATAAAACAAATTTAAACCGGTAAGTTCAACTGGATCCAATATGTTTTCAATAATCTCAATAGTAACGGGTAAAATCCCTGCGGTTCGCCAAGTACGCAAGAATTCGATGTGGCATGCTTCTGATCAAACGTCCAAAGAAAGAAACTGTTTTATTTAACAACCAACTCAACACATTTTATTTACGGTTATATGGCGTCGGTATTAAACATTCCAATAACATTTTGTTGGGATCGTGTCCCATTCCTCTTGAAGAGTGGCGTCTAATTCTGCCAAGTTAGTTGAATGACGTTGACATCCGATGATGTCCCACGTATGCTCATTTGGGTGAAATATCTGGGCTTATGGTTGGTCACAGTAGCGGGGTGATGATCTTGTTGCTGCAGGTATTGCATATAGACTTCAGTGAGCATGAACGTTGTGGTTCTGAAAAGCAAAATGGCGTCCAGCCTGACGTGCGAAGGGCACAGCGATCGGTGCAAGGATGTTGTCACGGTTGTACTGCCCAGTGACCCTCCCAAGAACAATATGCAACTGGGTTCTGATAGTCATGGTGATACCACCCAACACCATAACAGACCCTCCTCCAAATCGGCCATGAGGACGAACGTTGGCGTTGCCGTAGCGTTTACTGAGACGTCGCCAGACACTCTCTCGTCGATAAAGGAAGTCTAGTGTGAATCTGGACTCGTCTGAAAACATTACCCGACCCCAACGCCTGTTAGCCCAATGTCTACGATGTGTATACCATGGACGTCTGGCAATAATGTGCCTCGCTCTCAAACGTGGGGTAACGCAGGGTCGACATTGGTGGATGTTACTTCTGTACAGTCTGTTACGAATAGTCTGTCCAGACATTCTAGTGCGAGTTGTAACATGGAGTTCTCTTGCGATTTGAATGGTTGATTGACCTCGATTCCTCAACGTGTAAGTCCTAATGAAGCGGTCCTGAGCCGGAGTTGTGGCCCATGACCGTCCTGAACGAGGACGATCATCCACATTTCTGGTTTGTCGATATCGGGCCCACCATTGGCTAATGACTGATTTAACACATTTAGTCTACAGACCACAATTCGTTAGGTGGTGCCAACTTGGAGCATGACTACAGTCCTGAGACGTTCCTGGCGTTGGAAACGTTACATTGTTGAAAAGTTGCACAATGTTGTAAATAATGTTACAGCAAGATTAAGATTTAATAGTCCAGTAACAAATAAGAAAGAATATTGCCACGCAAACACAAAAACAGTGTTCAATTTTAACTCGCACCCTTCGCACGTGCAACATCAAAGGAAATGGTTTGTTTAAAGACACACTCAACACATTTTATTTAGGACTATATGACGTCATAGATATGGTTAAGGACCACACAGATATAGGATGAGGAAACCCGCTGTCGTCACCTCATGGGGTACTCTTTTCGATTAGCAGCAAGGGACCTTTTATATTCACCATCCCATACACAGTATAACCAGACAGGGTGCACAGGTTAGAGCGCGAAATATCCCAATGGCCCATTGACGCTGATCGATCCCAAACCGACCGCGTATCAAGGGGGTCTGGGGTTTTTCTCTCATTTATTCATTAAATTTTATTTTATTTTATTTTAGGTTGTTTTGTTTACCTATTTATTTACTTATTTTACCGCCTTCTATTCTTTCTTCTTTCCTTTTGTAGTAACGTACTTACTAGTATTACTGTCATAACATATTTTTTTGGTATTCTACTATATGATGTAGATCTGATTATTTATACATATGCCTTCTGCGTGTACAGCAAAATGGTATGAAGAGGGAGAAAAGAGTACGTAATACTTTTTAAATTTAGAAAAGAGAAACTATACCAACAAAAACATATCAGAAATATTGGATGAATTGAAAGTGTTGCAAGTTATACACCAGTAACTATAATAAACTAGTTGTGACTGAAATACATCCAATCAAATAATGTTTCCACCGAGGAGGTTTGATCGTATAGCCAAAGAACCTTGAACGAGTGTTTTATCGACTGAGCTAATTTGTTTAGGACAGGTCAGTTGTTTGTTCTTTGTGGTCTGAGACCGGGTCAGTTATTCCCCAAGGCATGTTTAGGTTCCAAAGGTCATACAGGCCAGTGTTCTAATTAATCAACAGATGGCGCCACAGTAAACTATTAGCTGTTCTTTCATTAACTCCGTGTATGTCTTCATCAAAGAGATATTGATTCACTGGCCATTGGCTCTATTGTGAAGTTCTAATAAGTTGGCAAACTTATGCCTAATCCATTTGGTTTTCAAAAATAATAAAATATGTTTCAATCAATAGACTCCAAGGTTGATATTTTCTTGTTTCGCATCCCGGTACTGACCAATTATATCCAATTAAGGTTATTTAATAATATTATAATCTATATAGTTTCACATTACAGCAACAAAATGTGCCTATAATGATTACAACCGGTCAACATTGTATCTTGTTAGGTGATCGTACTCACGAAAATAAATTAACATCTATGAATGAGGTCGAACTATGGTATTTTATCAAATAATTATTATTATTTAACTTACTGATGATAACTTTAAAAAACAAACAAACAAAAAACAACAACGAATTTATCTCTATCATATTTTTTATTTATATATATATATATTTTTTAATCTTCGGGAGCAGAAGGAATATTACTCGTCATTTAAAATACAAATTGACTATAAATATACCGAAAAGAAAATTGTATCTGAACGACAAATAGCCTTACCTGTCAAATAATAATAATAATAATAATAATAATAATAATAATAATAGTTCGCTAGATGGCCTTTATGTAAAATGTCATAAAAATAAGTTTCATCATTCAAGTAATACAGTGCTGTGTTAGTGTGCTAAACTGAATTTAAAATTAAGGTTTAATAATAATTTTAAAATGTGTATTTTCATCAAGATTTTTATTTTCAAAACGAACAAAGATAGAATTTCTAAAATGTTTGACATCTTTCATGTACATAGATCGCCGTTGCAAGCTGATAACTTTATTATTTGGGATATGTCATTCTCTGGAGGGTTTTTTTCAGTTATTTTTTATTTTATTTTATTTTATTGTATTTTATTTTTATTTTTATGAATTTGTTTTTGTTCACCGCTTAATTTTTGTATTTACCATAGTTTGGCACTCAGTAGCCGATGTATTTTTCCTGCTGGGATGTTGTTAAACATTCATTAATTTTTTATTATTTTTTTTAATGTTTTAAGTTTTAATAACAGACGTTGAGTCAGACCTATACCGATTACGTATGACCCGAACTCGATCCCGTACTAACTCGGGGTTTAAGGTGAGTGACAGGTAAACTTTCAGAACTCCTAATCAACAGTGCTAGACCATTTGTAGGTGATGAACACTATACATCCACTGAGTAATTTAGCACATGACTGATGTGAATAACTGACCCTGTCTGACCTCTTGTGAATTACCTAACACAGATTCCAGGTAGGTAGACAGACTATATATACTGGGGGTGATATTCACAGTCCACCGTCATATCTCTTATAGTTCCAGCTACGTAGCTTCAAACATGGCAAGTTTCAGTATCAGATTCGTGGTGTTTCTAGTAAGTTTACATTTATTAATTTTATTTATATGTGTGCCATGTTTTCAAATACTATTCATGGTTTTGAAGATGACACACATTTCAACTATTGTCTTTCTGTCTGCTCATAAGCGTACAAAACAAGGGGGGGGGAGCAACCGCCCCCCCCCCCCCCCACACACACACACCACCCCACCCCACCGCCAACACACACACCAGTGCTGGAGCAAAGCTTCAAATTCGGGCACATACGATAGAGAGATTCGGGTAAAATGAGCTGGCCTCAAACGTTTTCACATTGTATTTCTATCATTCTACGCACAACATTACTTGTAATTCATGTAAATGTGCACATTGATTCGTCTGCAAACCTATATAGCTGTTTGGCAGTAATGTCAATATAAATAAATGTTGCATTTTTGTTTAATTCGGCAAACATCAGCCTGCACCTACGAAATGGGAGACTGAGCTAATGTGTCAGTTTGTCTGTCTGTCTGTCTCTTCCCCCCCCCCTCTCTCT
>JAECMU010006441.1:0-14224 GCA_016106625.1 Dracogyra subfuscus | reverse complement strand
CACACACACACACACACACACACACACACACACACACACACACAGCTATACATTCTATTTTACATACAAAAAGTGTTTCTAAGCTCTAATTGATAAATAAAAATACAACTTTTGTATCTTTATCATGACACTAAACGGAATATGCATAACGACACCACTGGATCACATTGACTAATTAATAATCGGCTACTGGATGTCACACGTTTGGTAATTCTAACATATAGTCATAAAAGAAAACCTGCTACATTTATGCAACAAAGGATCTTTTATATGCACTTTCCCACAGACAGGAAAGCACATACCCCAACCTTTGACCAGTTGTGGTGCACTAGTTGGAACGTGGAAAACCCCAATCAATTGAATGGATCCACCGAGGTGGTTCGATCCTGCGACGCAAGCACCTTAGGCGAGCGGTCAACCGGTGGCTAAAGTTCCACCCCTCTTTAAAGAATATGTTTATTTAAAATCTAATCTGAAATACTCTAGTCGATCCAGGCTTATGTCACAGAACCTACATTGTTGGTGAATAATTTATTACACCCAGGCCGTATTCTACGGCATATGAGGACATGTGTTCAATGGTAGGACACGGTTTAAAGGAGCAAAACTAGTATAATTATAATATTGGTAATAGTACAGACATAATACAAATGCAAAAATCAGTAAATGAGATATTTTATCAATGGTATATAAATATAGCTTATGATGTAGTAAGTAATGTTTGCTACTTACGGATCTTAAATTTATTCAGTGACCCAAAATATTATAGAAATTTATCTAGTCATTATATCTTGCCAATGTGGTGTAGTGATTACAGGATATTGTTTGTCAGTGGCCGAAAAAAAAACCCCAAAACAATATCTAGTCATCATATCTTGCCAATGTACTACAGAATAAAATAGATTTCCAAAGGCCACTTGCTACAAAAAATACATCAGATGCCTCCCACGGTGAACGTGAAACCTTGTCAACTCCGCCGATTAGGGACTAGGGTTACAACGGTCCTTAAAGTGTGGGAGAGATTCCAATATAACACTCGCCGGAAATAGAGAGATATGCCAAATATAGATTCATTCCCAAGACGCAACGCGCCGTGGAGGATGAGGTCGTTGTGAAAACAAATAGGGAGGAAGCATTAAGTATGAACGTAAAAGTTGCGGTTAATTTTTTATTTTATTTTGGTTTGTTTAACGACGCCTTCAACACATTATAAATACGGTTATATCGGCGTCGGACATATGATTATGTCGAGAAAAACCTCCAGTGGTTAGCTGACGGGGATCGATCCTAGACCGACCGCGCATCAGGCGGGCACTGTACCACTGGGCCATGCTGCCCGCTAAGTTGCGGTTAAAGTTAAAAGAAAGGAACATTACGATTCAGTTAGACAGCCATTTCTCCGTAGGACTGGGAATTCTATGAATCAAGTTTCAGCATACTGAAAATGAAAATAACTGATTTTATTCCCAAGAATAATGAGGGCGGGCCGTAGCCCAGTGGTAAAGCATTCGCTTGATACACGGGATGGTTCATATACAAAATCCCTTGCTACTAATCGAAATGAGTGAAATAGCGACAGCGGGTTTCCTCTCTCTATATCTGTGTGGTCTTTAACTATATGTCTTACGCCATATAACCATAAATAAAATGTATTCAATGCGTCGTTAAATAAAGCATTTCGTTCTTCCTTCCCAATGCCAATGACATGATTACCATATTGCATAGATATGTTGGTGGCGGGCAGCATAGCCCAGTGGTACAGTGCCCGCCTGATGCGCGGTCGGTCTAGGATCGATCCCCGTCAGCTAACCACTGGGGTTTTCTCTCGACATAACCATATGTCCGACGCCGATATAACCGTATTCTAATGTGTTGAGTGCGTCGTTAAAAAAAAAAAAAGATATGTTGGTTCATATGTTATAACGACTATGCAAAATAGAAAGTCAACATTTTAAAACAATTGATAGCGTGATAATAAAATATCCGCAATAGGAAATGTTTTATTTTACGACGCACTCAACACATTTATATGGCATCGGACAAATGGTTAAGAACCACACCGATATTGAGACAGGAAACCCGCTGTAGCCACTTCATGGGCTACTCTTTTCGATTAGCAGCAAGGGATCTTTTATATGCACCATCCCAAAGACAGGATAGTACATACCACGGCCTTTGATGTACCAGTCGTGGTGCACTGGCTTGAGCGAGAAATAGCCCAATGGGCCCACTGACGGTGATCGACCCCAAATCGACCGCGTATCAAGCGAACGCTTTACCTTTTGTCTACGTCTCGCCCCCGCGATAGGTTTTCAATGTCGAATTTGTATTTGGTGCCTGATTATTGGTCGAGTAAAACATGCACCAATAGACGGGCTATCACGTTTCCTGAACTCGGGCCTTCCTACGTGAGCGCCAGCCTCTAATTGATTTACACTGGCGACAACCTTGCCTCATAGATCTTCACGGATTGAATACGGCTGTGATGTTGGTTTACCGATAGACTAATGTTGTTTGTTTGATGGGTTTGTTGTGGTAAACATCGTACACTAGGAGGCGGGATTTAACTCATTTGGCAGAGGCGGATATAGGGGGCGGATCTAGGGGGGAGTCCCAGAGGCCCAGGTACCCCTAAATTTTGCAAGTTATAAATCTATTATATATTAATTAATGCTTTTTGTTTTTATGATCCCCTCCAAAACTCCCCCAATGTTCCATTGGCATTCCGCCTCATGTTATGCCCCACCCCCAATGGAGTTTTTGGATCCGCCACTGGTTGGTTGAGTGCTCGCTTAAGGTGCTTGCGTCACAGGATCGAACCACCTCGGTGGATCCATTCAGCTGATATGTTTTTCTCAGTCCAACCAGTGCATCACAATTGGATAAAGGCAATGGTATGTGTTTTCCTGTCTGTGGGAAAGTGCATATAAAAGATACCTCGCTGCATTAGATAATGTTTTACCGGGTTTCCTCTGATGACTAATAGTCAAAATTAGCAAATGTTTGACATCTAATAGCCGATGTGCTCTAGTGGTGTCGTTAAACAAGACAAACTCTCTCGTACACTAGCAGGAATTACCATTTGTTACAACATAATGAATAAAAAGACCCTTTAATGGATTGTCTGTTATTTAGTTTACGTTCATCGGGATACGAACAACAAAACAAAATCATCCCCAAACTGTGAATCGGCGAACCGTTCTCATATTTTTTGTTCATATCCAGATGAACGTAAAAGAAACAACAGACGATACTTATAATTAAACTTGAAAGTTCATAAAAAAGTTGCACACGCCGTTTAGTCTCCGTGTCCTACATAATCGATTGCTAGTAACAGTTCAGGTGGAACTGCCTATATTGGCTGTTCTAACATTTTGTCTTCACCCCTTTATTAAAGGAACATTTCTGCATTCTAAGTGACAATCCACCAACGGTACTGAAAGTCAAAGGGACATTCCTGAGTTTGCTGCATTGTAAGGTCTTTCCAACTTATAACATATTTCGACGGTTAAAATTTAATATTAAATATATTTTCTTTTGTTTAGAATATCAGTGTCTATATATTCAATGTGTTTTTGGTCGTTTTAAAATCTGCAAGAAGCCCAAACTGGATGTTGTCTTCAAATAATTCCGTACGTACGAAATATTTTTTTTTTTTTTTTTTTTAGAAAATAAAACAAAATAGAACATAGTACAAATATTACAACGTAATTATGATCGTTAAAAAGTCTGTGTTAGTCGATAACATCTTAAAAATTGCAGCAAACTCAGGAATGTCCCCTTAAAATTATATTTAATATATACAATGTAATGGTAATTTGTTAAATAGAGTTTTAGTTTCAACAAACTTTTGTTTTGTAGAAAAATGTTATTGGAAATGGTATGGATTTAAAAGTTAATAATATGACTTTTAACATTATTCTTCATAGAATTACACTTCAATTCATCAGTTCGCTTTTGTTGCAAATGGACTTATAAAGTTTAAATACTCTGCCCTGAACACACTCGTCCGCTACCTGTGTTGTGTCTTTCAAGGATGGTGCGTTCATGAAAAAGAAGAAAAAAAAGAAAGAAATGTTTTATTTAACGATGCACTCAACACATTTTATTTACGGTTATATGGCGTCAGACATATGGTTAAGGACCACAAATATTTTGAGAGGAAACCCGCTGTCGCCACTTCATGGGCTACTCTTTCCGATTAACAGCAAGGGATCTTTTATTTGCGCTTCCCACATACAGGATAGCACAAACCATGGTCTTTGTTGAACCAGTTATGGATCACTAGTCGGTGCAAGTGGTTTACACCTACCCATTGAGCCTTGCGGAGAACTCACTCAGGGTTTGGAGTCGATATCCCATGCCTCGACTGGGATCCGAACCCAATACCTACCAGCCTGTAGACCGATGGCTAACCACGACGACACTGAGGCCGGTCAGTGCGTTAATGAGTAACGATTAGTGAGACAGAAATCGATACGGTATTTTTACAACTCTCCAACTGACTTTGACTCGAAGCCGATACTGGGGTGTGAACCAACTACCTGCCAAACGTAAGTCTGATGGCTTAACCACAACAACATTATCCTCAAACAAGTAAAGTATAAAGTTAATGTTTGTTTTGTTTAAAGACACCACTAAAGCACATTAATTTAATAATCATCGGCTATTGGATTTCAAATACTTGGTAATTTTGACATATAGTCTTAGAGAGGAAACCCTTGTAGATGTAAAATATTATCCCAGGAGACAGTGGTGTGGCGTGGGCGGGACCACAGGGCGCAAAATTCTGGACTGGTGGAAGGGACTCAGGGAATGCTAACGATCCACTGGTTAGAGGGCGCAATACTTGCCTTGTCCCGGGCGCTGGCAACCCACGCTAAGCCACTGCCAGGAGATATTACCTAAAAAAATATTGCTTGCTAAATCTGATACAGTAAGTCATTAACAGAAATTAAGCTTTGACCTTTAATATATAGGCCAGTCAATCTAGCTACTTTTGGGGCTCAACCCAAAACAAATTGCAACAGAAATTATTACTCTAGCATTTATTCAGGGAATTAAAATATGACATCCCGGTCATGGTCAAAGGTAATGCATCATGGGAAATATTCAAATTATGTCCAAGTTCCGCTGGAAATTTAATTAGCTATTACTGTTTATTAGATTTTACGAATCTTGTCATTCCACTTTTGAACCCGAAACAAATTGCGATGGAAATGATTCCACTGGTAATTATTCAGAATAACCCCCTTTTGCAGCAGCGAATATGTCATAATATTGCAATGTTAATTCAAGCAATGGAATCCATTCGTTGAGGACACATCACTTCGGGGGATTGTGAATGGGATTACTGCAGAGGAGAAGGTAAATGTAGATCAGGCAAGACAGATTGGACAGGGACTACTTGAATCAATGGTTGGGCATAATGTGCAGGAATATTCGTTCAAAAGGAAGTGTCAGGCAATCACCCTGAATTCAAAGACAGCAGTGAACGTCAAAGGTGAGCTAGTAAATATTGACCCGCAACTTCTGTTTCAGAGGCTGAGCATCATTGCATCCAATGGTGAAATTCCAGCCACTGCATTCAAATACTAACTCTGTAGATCTCCTCTGCTTCCACGACAGGCCAATAAAGTGACACTTGCAGATGCACTATGGGAGGAAGTAAAAGATGGACAACCAGAAACAATTCCAACTGACGAAACACATTTTGTCATCGATGGAGGTGCCTTAGTTCCAACGTTTACCATGGCAACGAGGTCAAACCTTTGAACAATTGTGTAAAATGTATGTCAAATATGTTTCCAGAAAGTTTGGAGAACCAACTATCGTTTTTGATGGATACGTGAATGGGCCATCCATCAAAGATTCCACCCATCTTCGTCGAACTGGCGGTTGTGCAGGACCGACCGTGCATTTCATGGCGCAAACACGTCTCTGTTCAAAAAAGGAAGATTACCTCAAGAGTAATGAAAACAAACAACGATTCATTCACATGCTTAGTCTTAAGTTGCAGATGGCTGGGTATTCAATATTGCATACAAAGCAGGATGCGGACACCATGATCGTTAACTCTGATGTTGAATCTGCAAAAGATGTCCCAACTGTGCTTGTTGGTGATGCCACTGATCTACTGATCCTTCTCATTTACCATGCTGACATGAATTCTAGAGATATATTCTTTCAACCTGAGCCAAAAGCAAACTCAAAGAAATTAAAGAGTTTGGGATATTAAGAAGACCAAACAGTTGCTTAACCAGGACATTTGCAAGGTTATTCTGTTCATTCACGCCATTCTTGGTTGTCATGCCACATTCCGATTGCACGGCCATGGTAAAGCTGCAGCTCTAAAACTAGCTACCAAGAATTCGAAGTTCCTCCAGCTCGCTCGTATATTTTGTGGTTCAGCTACTATTCCACAGGATAAGATCACAGAGGCATGAGAGACTGCACTTGTAATTTTATACAATGGATCCCAAACTCAAGCCCTTGACGACCTGCGCTACAAACGCTACACTGAAAAACTTAAAAAGGCTACACAAATTGTTGAGGGCAAACGTTTGCCACTTACGTCTGCGGCAGCACGATATCATAGTTTGAGAGTGTTTCTTCTGATCTGTCAGTGGAAAGGGAATTCTGATTTTGATCCAACTGAGTGGGGATGGAATTTGGTGGAGGGCCAGCTTCAACCTATCACCACTCACCGGCCAGCTGCCCCCAGTGAGCTACTACAGTTCATCAAATCTGACTGCAAAACAGACTTTAACACGCTTAGATGCACATGCCTGAAACATGGACTGGACTGTACTTCCGCCTGTGGGAAATGTAAAGGGCTTAGTTGCAAAAATTCAGAGCCCGTTGACATGGCAGAAAGTGACGATTTGGAAATATGAAAAGGTTTGTCATCACTGATCATTCTGTGGATCTATCCATGTGAACCTGAAATGTTTGAGAGATCTGCATATACTATAATGGAACTTGGTTTCTGACATTCTCATTTAGTTCTTGAATCCACATACTCTCTGAATTCCTAATAACTTGGATCATTTGGTTCATGGATAGAACCATAGTATGTACAAAGAAACAGCAGACACCATTTCGCATAATGATAAACTCTGAGAAAAAACTGTTCATTACTGACACTTATAACATTTTCTGTGATAGTGGTATCTGGTTTTGTATTGATACAGTCATACGATTAAGTTTTAAATAGGCAATGTTTTCTCAGTGATTAATATTTATTCTAAGATTAAGACAACTTATTTGAATCCCAAAACACATGGAACGGACAACTCATGTGACAAGTGTGATTCTTGAGACTTTCATTCGCTACTTCAATTTTGCCGAAGTTCTGGCAGCTGATTGATACCTAATTTGCATTACATTTTATCATGCCAGGAATGTCATATTTTAATTCCCTGATCCCGAAAACATAGGTTTAGACACATAGATTGTCAAAATCGGATGGTTTTCTGATTTTGGAAGCATATTTGACAAATTTCCCGATTTCCCCCCAATGTAATTCAGGGGGGTTACCCTGAATAAATGCCAGTGGAATAATTTCTGTTGCAATTTGTTTTGGGTTCAACCATAACTTGACTGGTCTAATAAATGAGCTAGATTTACATATATACTTAAATAACGGTGCACTGAATTCGACTTATGTGAAATAGCCATTTGTCCAAAATGTACTAAAATGCTTGTCAAAAGCACGTTTATTTCATTTTCGTAACACAGTCGATTAACTAGACGTGGGCATAGATAATACTACAAAAGTAGTCGTTGGATACTATTTACCTTACAGCGAGTTGTTTGAAAAAACAAAGCGTATCTAACGAACGAAAGCAATAATAATCGGCTATTAGATTTCAAATACTTGGTAAAACTAGATATATCTATATGTTTTTTTCCATTAGTAGTAATATATGATTTATAATATGCAGTATTCGACAGACAGTATATAGTCTTTGATATGCCATTCGTGGTGCACTAGCTGGAACAAGAAATAGCCCAATGGGGCCATTAACGTGGATCGATCTTAGACCGGCCGAACATTAGGCGAGCGCTTTTCCACTGGGCTTCATCGTGCCCCCTTTTAAGAAGTAGGGCTTTCCTTTGATAACAGAAAGAAGAATGTATGAAGTACGTTGCTAAGTATAACCTTTCTGCCCTTGTAAATGTTTCTTTTGATGAGTTCTTCCTTCTACGATCAGGTACCCGCGTCGCTTGCAAATGAAAGCCACATTGAAAATATATTAAGTACAAGAAGGTTAATCAGTCTTTAATAAGTCAGTCCGTCAACAGGAAATACTACACGAGTGGCCGTCAGATACCATGCATCGTTCAGATAATTGTTTTAAAACACGTTGGATCCGTTTTTAACTGGCTTCGGTGGCGTAGTGGTTAAGCCATCGGACCTAAGACTGGTAGGTACAGGGTTCACAGCCCGGTACCGGCTCCTACCCAGAGCGAGTTTTAACGACTCAATGGGTAGGCGTAATGCCAATGCACCCACTTTTCTTTCACTAACCACAGACAATGAACATCTAATTCACTGTCCTGGACAGATAGCCAAATAGTTACGGTGTGTTCCCAGGACAGCGTGCTTGAACCGTATTTGGATATAAGCACGAAGAATGAAGGATACGTTTTTAAACAGTTTTGTTAGATAAATAGTGTCTAACTGACACCAATGCAGTGTTCTGTTTGTTACATATCCTCAAATCGAGAAATCTTTACAGATCCAAGTCTAATATAGCATTCGTAGATATCAAATTTTATCATGGGATATATTAGGCATTACTTAGAGAAAAATATAACTTTTTACATCTGTTAGAATAAGTCGTTAAAGGGACATTCCCGAGTTTGCGGCATTGTAAGATATTTCCGACTAATAAAATATTTCTACGATTGAACTTACATATTAAATATATTTTCTTGTTTAAAATATCAGTGTCTGTATATTCGATGTGTTTCTGATCGTCTTCATATTTATAAGAAGCAGATATATTTTAGCAAATAAAATGGAAATTAGCCTAGTACAAATATTAGAACGTTTAATATAGAGTCAATAATATTCTAAACAAGAAAATATATTTAATATGTAAGTTTAATCGTAGAAAAGTTTTATTAGTCGATTACATCTTAAAATATTGTAGCAAACTCAGGAATGTCTCTTTAACACGAATATAACTGAGCTACATTTACATAGATACTTAAATCCAGAAATCGGCTTATGTGAGATAGCCATTTGGTTAAAGGGACATTCCTGAGTTTGCTACAGTATTTTAAGATTTTATCGACTAATAAAATATTTCTACGATTAAACTTATATATTAAATATATTTTCTTGTTTAGGATATTAGTGGCTCTATATTAAACGTGTTTCAGCTCGTTCTAATATTTGTACTAGGCTAATTTTCATTTTATTTGCTAAAACATATTTTTTCGTACGTACGAAATTATTTGACGACGAAATTCATTTCCTGCATCTTACAAATATGAAGACGATCAGAAACACATTGAATATACAGACATTGATATTCTAAACAAGAAAATATTTTTAATATGTAAATTCAATCGTAGAAATATTTTTTTAGTCGGAAACATCTTACAATGCCGCAAACTCGGGAATGTCCCTTTAAAGGGACATTCCTGAGTTTGCTGCAATTTTTAATAAGTGATCGACTAACAGAGACTTTTTAACGATTGTAATTACATATCAAATATATTTTTCTGCATAAAATATTAGTAACTGTATATTAAACGTGTTTCTGATCGTACTAATATTTGTACTAGATTAAATTTCATTTTATTTCTTTAAAATGTTTTTTTTTTTTCGTACGTACGAAATTATTTGAAGACAAAATCCAGTTTGGGCTTCTTACAAATATTAAGACGACCAGAAACACATTGAATATAAAACACTGATATTCTAAACAAGAACATATATTTAATACGTAAGTATAGCCGTTGAAATATTCAATGTTAATCGGAATCATCTTACAATGCAACAAACTCAGGAATGTCCCTTTAATGTGTATCTTTAATACTATCTAGAAGTGAATTGAATACGATTTTAAACGAGTTGGAAGGTAAATGGTATCTAACGGCCACGAACCAGATTATAAAAAATTAAACAACTTTTCCAATTAAAACATATTTACGGCGATTGCGCTTGCAGTTACATTAATAATGTAAAGAAAAAACAAAACAAAAACAAGCGAGATTTTGGTGGTGGTTGTTTCCGACTAGTAGTTTAATTATTATTATTAGATATATTTTCCCCAGTATATTGCTCATAATTTTAAAAACAACCACCCTAAAACAACACGTTTAAATAACAAATATATGACAGAGTTTTTTCTCCTTTTTTCAAGTTATGGGGCTACCAATGTTTACTCAGAGCTACTAGATTTTATAACCTAGTAGTCCGGTGGGCTACCACTAAAAAAACTTAAGGTCAAGGCCTGCATTATACATCATAGAACAATCAGTTTCAGATGAAATTAACTTACACGTCACAGGACAATCAATTTCGATAGTTCTTATTTCTTTGGATTCTATGACTATGGCAACCAGATCATGACAGACAACTGTATGTCTTTCAATACGCATGTGGTATTGTGACGTGAGAGCATACGTAGCGCATTAATGTTTTCACCTATGGGTGTGTAAGAAAATACAATCCGTAACACTGTGATATTTTGTCATTTGCTATTCTTCTGGATGTCTTTTGACTGAAATAGTATTTTGTGTAGGTGGTAGACTGAAGTAAACACAAATAATCGGGGTAGGTGGTATTGATCGACTAAAAATAGCTCCTGTCTGCTATTAGTGAACTCGGATGTCTTTATGATAGACTGAACATATCATGTGGCTAATATTAATGAACTCGAATGTCTTTATGATAGACTGAAAATATCATGTGTCTAATTTTAATGAACTCGAATGTCTTTATGATAGACTTAAAATATAATGTGTTTAATATTAATGAACTCGAATGTCATTATGATAGACTGAAAATATTGAGAGTTTAATATTAGTGAACTGGAATGTCTTTATGATAGACTGAAAATATAATGTGTTTAATATTAGTGAACTCGAATGTCTTTATGATAGACTGAACACATTGAGTGTTTAATATTAGTGAACTGGAATGTCTTTATGATAGACTGAAAATATAATGTTTTTAATATTAGTGAACTGGAATGTCTTTATGATAGACTTAAAATATAATGTGTTTAATATTAGTGAACTCGAATGTCTTTATGATAGACTGAAAACATTGAGTGTTTAATATTAGTGAACTGGAATGTCTTTATGATATACTGAAAATATAATGTGTTTAATATTAGTGAACTCGAATGTCTTTATGATAGACTGAAAATATCATGTGTTTAATATTTATGAACTCGAATGTCTTTATGATAGACTGAAAATATCATGATTTTAATATTAGTGAACTCGAATGTCTTTATGATAGACAATGTCGTATGTTTAGTATTAGTGAACAGTAATATGTTCTTTCAAATGTCAGTGGCCTGATTTAGTAATGTTTTTATTTTGAGTTATTTAAAATATTCTTATGTGGACGGACAATGTTCTTCTGTGTAATGGTGGACTGAAAATATGGTATCTGTGGACTGGCTCGGTCTTTTATGTGTTGGTAACTGAATAGATAGTATTGGTAGATCGGCATGATCTTTGGTGAATTTGTAAACCGAAAGAACATATTTGTGTAAAATGGAATGATCTGTGGTGTGTTTGTAAATTGAAAGGATATGTTTGACAGAATGACATGATCTGTGGTGTGTTTGTAAACCGAAAGGATATGTTTGGTAGAATAGCATGATCTGTGGTGTGTTTGTAAACAGAAAAGATATATATTTGGTAGAATGGCATGATCTTTGGTGTGTTTGTAAACTGAAAGGATGTATTTGGTAGAATGACATGATCTGTGGTGTGTTTGTAAACCGAAAGGATATGTTTGGTAGAATGGCATGATCTGTGGTGTGTTTGTAAACAGAAAAGATATATATTTGGTAGAATGGCATGATCTGTGGTGAGTTTGTAAACTGAAAGGATACATTTGGTAGAATGGCATGATTTGTAGTCTGTAAACCGAAAGGATAGTATTGGAACCGTACTTATAATGTGTTGAGTGCGTCGTTAAAAAGAAAAAAAAGAAGAAAAAAAAGATGACAATGGTTTTATCTGGAGTAATAAATAAATTAAACGTGACACCCGGAAAACGGATTTACGCTTAAAAACACTTGACATTTTAGGATATTGGTACATCATGTTTGCTTTGGTAGGTTTTACTATTTCCATGAAGGTAGTACAAACTGCGACTCACTTTAAAAAGCTAGTAATCTAATAAATCATCCAAATATTCACAGCAGGTGGTTTGACATGCAATAGCCTATGTATATGTTTGTGTTGGGATGTTATTAACATTAATTCATTCGTTCATTCATTCATTTATTCATCCATCTATCTGCCCTCCCATCCATCCGTCCGTCCATCTATCCATCCATTCATCCATATATCCGTCCGTCCGTCCAACCATCCATCCATTCTGGCAGTAGGTGTATATATCTATGTTCCCACACCTCACGCACGAACACACACCCTTCACTCCCCGCCCCACACTCATACACCTCACACACATACACACACACACACACACACACACACACACACACACACACTCTCTCTCTCTCTCTCTCTCTCTCTCTCTCTCTCTCTCTCACACACACACACATACACACAAAAACACATTCACGACCCAACACAGAAACACATTCACTTACCCATACACAAACATAATGAATGGTTGTAAAATAAAGTCATTAATACGAATCCCCATGGGCACCAGGTATGGTTGCTCTATGAATATGAATAAGATTCTACGAGTAATCTGGCTGAATCAAAACAAAGGAATACGGCTAATAGATTTCGCTTTCCGCTATACGTATGGTATTTCTTTAACATTAGGACGACAGACTATCTTCCATTGATTTATACACCAGAGTTATAGTCCATGGGCCAGACTCTGAAATGCAAAGAATTGGATTCACCTGGGCGGGCAAAATTTCATGGTGTTTTTATAATAACCCTATGCCTGTAGTTGAGCAATTAGTATGATTGATTTTTCTAATGAGTAGCTTTTTTGGTGGATAGAATGTGGGTTTTTTAACTGAAGCTGTAAACTCAATCACTAACAACTAAGCCACTGTCTTGGACGGAGAGCCCAGATAGCTGAGGTGTGTGCCCAGCACAGCGTGCTTGAACCTTTATTTGATTTAAGAACGAAAATAAGTTAAAATGAATGAACGAATGCATGGATATAAACTCACTTTCGTACCTTGGTCTATGAATAGAGATTCAAAACGTAAATAACCTCCAAAGTAAGCTTGGTATGAATATTTTCTTGTCCTGAATAGAGTACAAGTTTAATGATACCTCAACACGAAATGTATTTATATATTGGTGGGTGTCCTGAATAAAGTACAAGTTTAATGATACCTCAGCATGAAATATATTTATATATTGGTGTATGTCTTGTGGTCTGATAGATTCGTGGCATTAAAGGGACAGACCCTAGTTGTTAAACTCTCCAGCATATTTTTCATATATCACTGAAATCAAACATTGATGTTTAGGGCAAACATATTCAGAAACTGCTTAGTGACATCTTGTTACCCTTGAGCAATTTGTGCTGGGAAGATAAATCCAATATGGACACCAGCGAATCAGAGAAAATCTATCTTCGTAACTAGATAAAATAGAAACATGAATTAAAGGTCAATATGTTTTCACGCATAAGGAATCATATTTTATTCCTTGCAGAAAACACACGTTTTCAAGAAGCCATAACTATATCGCATTTTAAATGCGTAGCTGCTTAAAATATGTGAATTATATTCTTGTCCTTTCAGGTGCTTTCTCAAGTAGTTAAGTTTATATTTAATGAAATGGGTTTCGATCTTTATAAGCATTCGCAATGGTTGGTGACCTTTAGATTCTGAATGTAATATGCATTCTGCTTCGAAAAACAACCGTACCACTCTACTAGCAATCTTCACAGGATGAAGTTGTGTTCCGAGATTTTCTCGATTTCTCCCCCCCACCCCACCCTAGGGGCTGTATTCCGCGTGTCCAAGTATCGCGTTGAGCACAACGGAGACTCAGCGGTTGTCACCCTTTTTTACGGGGT
>JAECMU010006438.1:0-18524 GCA_016106625.1 Dracogyra subfuscus | reverse complement strand
AAGTTGGGTGCACCTCGAACTTTGACCCAGCCGGAAGTTATTTGCTTTAGTACTACCTCTACTAGCATACAATGGACTTTCTATGTGAGGAATGTGTGCACAAACATTTAATGAATACATTGACAATCAAGCTTGGAAAACTTATTGCACGTGCATTCACGGCCAATAACTGGGTGTTATATAAGATATCAGACTGGGATTGATCAGTAAATTTCATTGCTTATGGAAAGTAGGTCTTATGGACAATTACAAATACCTAAATATTATCGGTATATTTCACTATTTTCTGTAAAACAAGTGGAAGAATATTATTTTTAAATTGTCGGTACAACAGTTCTTTGCCTTAATATAGCGCACATAAAGAATATTATAATGGAGTTACAAACAGTATGAAACATTACAAATTGATAATAAGCGAATACAGTTATTCCTTACCAGCGGCCATTTTAAAATACTAAACTATTATCTAAAAAACTAACCTTAACAAGGATATAGTTGGGCTATGTCAGCCAGAAAATGTTGGAACAGGTGTTCTCCTTTTCTTAAAGACCGATACGTATACTCTGTCAAATCAAGGTCATACCTACAAAATGCTCCAAATGGTTGAGTCTTATGAATATAGTTATTTGGACTATCCTTCAGTGAGTTGTATGCTTTCCAACAGTCTGTGATGATTGTTATACCAGGAATAACATAACTTTCTATAATAGTAATTAAAGTTTCTCCATTTCTATTTTCAACAGGGACAAGAAAAACTTGTCTGGTTTCCCTACATATGCCCCCTAACACCCACTGTTCTTCCACCAATCTTCCACAATGAAATTTTCTCTTTCCAAATTTTGCTTCATCCACTTCAACTGTGGTTCCTTCTCAGATTATTTTTTTTTACTCCTTTTTCAACAATAAAGGAACATACCTCTCTACAATAATTGTAATAATCTGCTACCATTCTACTTGATGTCTGTACAACACATTTACGTGTATCATCGGAACTTTGTGTCGCTACTTTCTCCAGATGTTATAGAAGTTTCTCGGATAGCACTACCATAGTCCTCTCTATATACAAAACAATACACCAAAAGCAGACTTTTCCTCGGTGACACGTTCGATGAAGCAAACCCAAGTGTTTGATCTGATTGATATTTGATTCCCTTTATTTCTACATTCTCTTTTATTGCATTGGAATTTATAAGTTACTCTTTCACGATCTTTTCTTTTGACTGTAAATATTTTATCTAATGTTTCTTTGCAGTTTTTACATTGTGATGATTTAGGTAACAGATTAAATTTTTGAAAAAATTATATTGTTAATCTTCTACAAGTTTTAATAACCTATGAACATTTATATATTTCAATACACCTTTCTTTTTTTTACTACTTTTACTTTCCTCGCAAGTTTGTAATTTCTTTTTCTCACAGCTACTTTCACCTTCCAGCATAATAATGATCCCAATTGACAAATAATGCATTTTTGTGTTTTATACCTTTATTTCAGGAACATTCATGCACTCGGTGACAAATGCGTGCAATGTATTTTCATGATAACAAATTAATTTACGAATATCACGATCATATTAATGTTTCTCAACTGACAATGTCAATTCGGGCAATCAATGCCTATCAAGATAATATTATATTACTGTGTCCAGAATAATTCGTATAATTTCGTCATTTCCGTTAACTTCCGGTTTAAGATTTAGGAAGTTCATAAGGATAAAACATTGGTCGAGTGGATACATAGGTAAACAAGTGAAGTTGGTCTGAAGGTTATGGGATCTAATCCAGGTACCGGGTAAATGATAAATGTTTATAAGTTAAATATCATCAATATATGAACAACAGAGTTGGTTGAAAATAGAAGAAAGGAAGGTAACAGAGGAGTAAGTAGATGTAAGGAAGGTAAAATATATTTTAATATTTTTGGCAAAATATCTGCCGGTCCCCTTCTCTCCCCCCCCCCCCTTTGTTATTTTGTTTTTTAATAAACATTTATGGTGACAACATTTATAACAATATTATTGAATGAAATTTTCATAATACGGATTATAGACGATTAATTTCTACTGAAATTGCCTCTGGTGCTACAAGTGCTAGGTAACTGGCATTTGATGCACCACCACCTGTTCTCTATCAAGTTCGTACAGGCATTTGTAGTGGGGTCTGAAATTTATATGTAAGCATAAAAATGATAATAATAATAATAATAATACTTTCATTTGTAAAATAAATAATTGTAATTACGATCGATTAAAAAACCCACATATATTTACCAACAACATTTTCAGAATGGTTCAGTTTCGTGGGTATAGTTTTCTGGCAGTTCATAAATTTTACTGTATGCCTTCCAACAGTCGGATATTATTTTTGTCTTTGGTTTTATGTTTTTGAATTATTGGCAACTATCGTGTGTTCAACTGGAACCAAAAAAATTGGTTTCCCAGCATATTCCACCAAAAACCCACTGTCCATGAACTAATCTGCCACGATTGTAGTTACGCTTGCCAAATTTGGCTTCATCCATCTCCACTGTGCATCCATCTCCACCTATTATATTCGAACTGTCCCTTTCAACAGCAGATGAACAGATGAACAATGGTTTTTTCACTTTTCCCGACTATTTCTTCTGGGATTTTCTCATTCTGTGCTTGTTCAATTGAAAATTGTTTAGCAAAACAATATAAAATTGACAAACTACGTCTTATTGACAGATTGGAAGCTTCGAACCATGTTCCTTTTCTTAGTTGAACTTGATTTTTCCCTTTATTTTTACAGATGTTTTTATTGCACTGGAATCTATATGTACTATAATTATGACTTTTTTTTTTTAATACTTTAGTTTTGAAATTTCATTTTTACAATTTGAACATTTCATTTTCGTTGGTAGTAGTTTAGATTTGTGACAAAATTTAATGGCCTGTAATTCAGGAGAGTGTATAAAAATTTAAACAGACAAATCAGGTGATTCCTCTGTAGTCGTAACACTAGGTCCAGCAGTAAATCTTTACTTTTATCACTTAAATCTGGACTTTCATTTAAATTGCCACCAAATGTTGTTTGTGCACACTGTAAACTTTTATCACTGTCACTATCGCTACTAAATAAATTGTTAGATACTCTTTTTCCTTTTACTCATTATAGAACACACACATTATAATCACTCACCTTTATATAGACATCCTTTCATCAATAATTCCTAACTAATCACAAAGCATGTGCATCACAAACATCTCAATTTCAGTGCATAGAACATCTAGTTCAAATTTCGATTATTGATTTTTTGTACAAATCAAGCTATTACATGTTGTTTTCATTATTAGTATTAACGTGTATAGTTAATAACACATACCGGAAATATACCTATAAATAGTAATATAAACCGTCACGAAATCAATGACTACAACTTTTAAACATTATCTCGGAACTCAGTTCAGTAGACCATTCGGATAAAAGGCCATGCTGGAAACGTTATAAGAACATGCCCTGCCCCTGGACGTGACATGCAGATAACCCCAGGCTATCAATTCAAGACGAAACTCCAGTTTGAATTCTGTAAGGTTTAATTATCATAGCCCTCTAATGTAGAATAAAGATAAGGTAAAGGCTGAAAATAAAATACAACACTACAGTAATATTTTGATTAATAGTAAGCTACGTCAACAGAACTGAAATTCACATCTCAAATCTAAAAATGCATCAAAACTTTGCACTAAAGGTTACGTACAAGTACTTAGGAATGTCTAAAATAATTCAAATTACCTTTAAAACATTAACTTTTAATTTTATGCTAAAAAGCACAAGCGCTCCCTTGCACGTTCTACATCCGAGTAGTTATGCTAAAATACGTAATTCGTAGTAAAAACAAGTAATCGATTATAACCTCTAATATATCGGGAAACAAATAAAACGTATATTAATAACTTACACCCTGGGTAACTGCCATTTTTCAACAAAATTAGACACGGCAAGTCCGAGAAATGCCCGAAAAATAACAAAAACAAATGAGTATCATTAAGGGAGACAACTCTAGACAAAATTAATCTACCGTAAAAAACAATCTAGAGGTTGGCGTAAAACAAAACCTAATGCTAGCCCGCTAACAAGTAGACTTTCCAATGAACCTTGGCAAAATAAAATAGGCAAGTTTCATATTTTTAAGCTGACACAAGTGACATCACAAACAATGATCGGTAAAAAATCTAAATTTAAGCAAACATTTCAACTAAAAATATCCTTAGTTCAAAAGGTATTGAATAATCAACAATAAACAGTTTCTATCTCCATCCAAAGAATAATTTTCTGTCATTGTCACTGAGCAACACAATCACCTCGGTTACTGGCCTGATATAGTTCGAAGCTCTGCCATCTTTGCTGACACGGATTACAACTTTTCGAACCATATTGTCTCCACTAGGAATAGTTCCCACCACAATGGCCACAGGCCACTCATTTCTACAAACATTTGGTTCTTTAACAAGACAATGTCACCTGTTGTAATATTAGGTCGACTGTTTGGCCATTTGCGACGGACTTAGTCCTTGCCTTTTGAAAAACAAAAACGCTTAGTCGAGTGAAAATTCGCACTCGTCAAAATGCTAAGGCGAGTGAAAATCAAGCATTTATTAATTTAGTAATTGGTACTTGTAAATGTAGACATATGTTGCCAAAATGAACCAATAATATTTTCTTCTAAGTTTGTTTCATCAGTGTAGTCTGACTTTTCCCTTTCACGAATGGAGTTATAGTTTATTAAAACGTTTCAGAAGTAGTACTATAGAAATATAATTATGACATGTACACGCTGATGTAGACCATTTGATTTTTTAATTACAATATGTACTGTTCAGATAATTTGATACACACAATTATATATATACCTTTTCAGTGTTAGATGGTTTGGTGAACATGCAGCTAAACATATATAGGAATCAACTTGTCTTGAATGTCATCATTATGTACAACGAATATGATTAGGATAGTTGGGATGTGTTGTGTTTGATGATTCCTAGGAACCTGTTTACACCTCAGATTTAACTCGACGCCAGCGGTATCAAAACCATGCTCAGTTTTTATTTTTAAACTTTCCTCCCAACATTTCAACTTCCGTTTCCGGACCGACATCCCAAACGATAAATAAATGTCTGACCAAACGATAAACTATATCGACTGTCTTACTAGGACACAACAGGATGGGGGAAAAAAATACTGGTTCCGAGGAGGTAGTTCATGAAGCATATCAGGTGTGCACTACTGACTCGTATTATTAAAACATTAAAAATAATAACTCGTGAAATGTGGGCCTACAATTACTTCAATTGATAGTGTTAGTTGGGACATTGACATTCACGTGATTTGATTAGATAAGTGTTTTAACGTGCTCATATACCTGTATCAGTGTGGTTTTCAGCACGCCTATCCAGAGTCTGGTCTCCGATAAGATCGATGGTCTGACTCAGTTACGCAAACCAATCTCCCCCACCCATATAACATTTTATAACAC
Organism: Dracogyra subfuscus; assembly: GCA_016106625.1. Taxonomy (NCBI): domain Eukaryota; kingdom Metazoa; phylum Mollusca; class Gastropoda; order Neomphalida; family Peltospiridae; genus Dracogyra; species Dracogyra subfuscus. The sequence goes on along the minus strand of JAECMU010006438.1, from coordinate 13,027 downwards.
ATCATTTAACCTACCGCAACAAGTTACGAACAACTGACAGCATCATGTCATTGATCTAGAACGGTCCCAATGATGTTGTTAATAATAAAATACACACTCTCTAAAAAATGTTATTTCAAAGGATTTTGTTCCAAACGTTGGATGCCATAATAACGATAATTAAACAACCCCATAATTTTAGACACCCATCATCAATGCGTAATAAGTTGTCAAGTAGAGACCAGCCTGTGCGTGCAGAATTCCAGTAGCTCTGTTTTGGTCAATATGCCACAGACTACTGCACATCACATCACTTGGTCTGTGACTTTCTAACAAACGAAACAAAAATTAGTTTGAAATGATAATTGATTACTGTTACTATAGTGTGTGCATGTATACATATCCTAATATGTGTGAACATTCATTAACCTCTGGCTGAAGTACAAATATTTACATGAAGTTTTATTAGATTTTTTTTTTTAAAGATGAAAAAGAAAAATAATAGACGAAAAAGAAATATGTAAGCTTATTCCTACATACTCATCATTTCTTTTATTTTTATTATTCCGTCTAAAGTTTTAAATTTGTTTTTTAAGAAAGTATAAAATTACACGATAGCCATTTTTGGGACCTTACGTAAGCTTTGTAGGCTAACAGTTATGAACTAATCGAGACAATTTTAACAACCTCACTGATTTCCGTAATGAGTTCATTTGTGTAGGCTACAGAAGCCACTATTTAATTTAGTCCCATTTCTGTTTTCTGATTTGTATAGCAAAGATAAGTACCAGTCATATGTTAAAATCTTCACCAACGAACTTTCACACATTTGTATATCGGTGAAGAAATCCGTTTCTTACCACCTGTTATCTAATATCCAGCGGACCTTACATCACCTTCAGTGAAATGGCATCCTTGGTGATTTACAGCCTCATGGAAATGCCACACCAGAAGAGTGGCAATGTGACTGTTCTGGAATAGTCTTATTCAACTTAGTGTGCTAGCACAACAAATATGCTATACAACCTGAGTCATACCTACACACTGCAGAATTTCTTCCTTGCCGGATATGCGCAATGCTATCCTTGCACGGGCTACCTGTAACGTCATTCTCAAGTCAAGTGTGTGTCTTTACGTCGTAAAGGAAATGCACAACCATCTCGCACACAAACTTTCTGTGCGCAAGCTGTCAACAAACTCGCGTCGGACATGGTAAATTCAAACAGAATTCCCACTTACCAACCGTATGTCAAGTTCAACCAAAAAAACAACACAAAATTACAAGTAAAGAAAACTTTTTTGCCTAAGCTTAACAGGTGTTAACAGGTGGACTGCAGAATTGAGAATGAAGTTACAGGTAGCCCGTGCAAGGATAGCATTGCGCATATCCGGCAAGGGAGAGAATTCTGCAGTGTAGGTATGACTCAGGTTGTATAGCATATTTATTGTGCTAGCACTAGGTAAGTATGAATAATAATGAAAATTAGAAACAAATTTTCTAATTATAAGAGGATTTCTTTCACTCAGACATGCCAATTTTTTCATCATGTGTAGTCTGTTCAAACACTGTGCTCCCAAGCCCAATAGTAGACCAATAGTAGAAGTTTTCTTGACCTCAAATGTGTGTGAAAATAGACATTCGGCCATCAGCAAGCAGGTTAGTTTTGCTTAGTCACAAACTCAGGTTTATGAACCTTTCCTAGACACATTTCTCCGATGATTACCCATCCAAGTCTTAGCCTCTGAGCATAAGGAGATCCTTTCGGCTCAATTCGATGATCAAGCACATGATGCGCTTCCATTAAATCTCTACCTACAGACCTTCGTTTTTGACGGGTTCGAGTGCCATCACGCCCGTGAACCCTCTTCAACTCAATCTGACTGGTGCGAAATAACGCACCCCTAAATTGAACAAATCACGCTTGTAAAAATACCTTACTCCACAATTTTAATTGTTTATTAAATGCAATTCACAACATCACAAATCTTTCCATTCTGTTTACAATGAACATCCTAGAATACTTCTTCTTTTAAAAAAAAATTGAAACGCGATTGGTTGGTTATCTTTACACTGATCCAATCCGCTTCACTTATTAAGATCTCGTCTGTTTTGTTTTGTTTAATTTCTTACAATGTAAAAAATAATATTTTTCACTGTCGTTTTGATCACGTGCTGAAAAATAATGGGGGAGTTGTCCAATAATTATTATACATGTTAACATATATCAGTAAATGCGTACATCATCAAAACAAATTTAGTAAAGCAGGTTTTGTGTTCGTTAATAACAGCAACGTACTCGCGGACATTTGTTTCACGGTACTACCATGTGATTTAAAGCTAAGGACATTGACCTTGGTAGTCAGAATTCTAGTGCATTTAATCAGTAGACCAATTTAATTTCAACTCAGTAATTCAAATTTACAGTGTAATCTGAACAACAAAACCATATCCGTGGTCAGGTGCATATTTCTGCAGTATACAGAGACTAAGGGACATTTAGGCAAGGTCGTGATAATTTCCTTGATCCACCATCGGGTGACTTGTCCTTAGGACTAACAGTCCCCAAGGAGATCTAGCACAGCACATCACGTCCTTCCTGCGCTGCCTCCAGGAGGACTGCCACTCCCAAGACCAGCTCTGCGAAACCATATGTACACAGGACAGAGATCAGTGGAATACATATGACTGATGCTAAACCCCTAACGCTAAACCCCAACCTTAAAAATAATTGTTATCGTACATCTGTCAATATATTTAGTGAATGTTTTTAACTATTTTTAGATCCTGTGAGTGGTGCTTGTCAGAATCTTAATTAAAAACACATGGTGGTGTATTAAACAACATTTACCCGCAACACATTCCAGAAAAACATCATTTGACCTACACATCACAGAATACATGTACAGAACCCTGCGACCAAAGTTTGATCTTGAAACATGTTTACAAGACGTAAGCCGGCTATATCCTTGTTAAGGTAAGTTATCTAGTATCACCAATTTAGCATGGTGGATATACTTGATCTTTATTCCTTACATTGTGTTGTATAAAATTACATTTTCTTTTCTATGTAAGTAACAAAAATGTCTTTGAAGCATTGTTTAGTATATTATATATTTTCTGCTTTTAATGTAATGTTAAATAACATTATATATTTATTATAATAGAGGATGGGAATAAGATACTTTTGCCAGCGTGGGCAGGATTTTGAATTTATGGGTGGGAGCGGGCACCTGTGTCATGGGATATTAAACGGGAACCTTTTTAATGCTATTAATAAGCGAAAAGGTAAACTTCTAGAGATTGGGGGAATCATGTGCCCTGGCTATGCCACTGGTTAAGTCTTACAGCCTTTGATATAGTGATGGTATATACAGTTAATAAAAAAGCTGTCAACTGCCACTGCATTGAAATGTTTTGATGTATCAGAAATGGCCTGATGTATATTTGTGGACAATAAATATTTCATGTATTAATATGTATGTATATGTGTATTTTTATATATTTTTATATTATATATATATTTTTTTATATTATATATATATTTATATTATATATATGTACAGTGTTTAACATATATGATTGTAAAGTAGCGATACCAGGGCCCCAACCCTGGCACTACTATACTTGTTTTCTGGGGTCAATAAACTTGAATTAAAAAATAAAATCACTGTTTAAACTACGAGTCACATCTATGGAAGGCAATTCAAGATGAAAGACCATTCCTTGGAATAAGGGTAACACTGCTGCTTGAACATACAAGTCCAGAATCTGAGAAGTTGCGGCCTGTTGTTCGGATGAATATAGGTAACAAAGTCCATTTCCACTTCAGCCAACATCTCCATCCAGATTGCGAAAGTGTGTCAGAGCAAGTCCGCCTGTAATGAAAGAATAGTAGTGCAAAGACGAAGAAAGCATGAGAATAATGGACAATACCAGAATGGTAGATACATGGAATGCAGCTTTCAGATACCACTCCAGTTTCCCCTGAATGCGATGAGCGTGAAATGCAGATAATAAGAGGTTATGTGGGGCATTTGTTGGAAAGGCATTATACACTGTGTGAAATGAGACTTAACTGCTTCTGAATGCAAACTGTAGAGTGAGGTGAAGACAAATAAACCTGGCCCACATTCAGTAAAAACTATTACAGGTCTTGCTATCTGTATCAAAGTTACTATAGTCAGCAATATGAAAGCAAACATGGACATTCCATCACTGTCGCAGCAGCATGCAGAGAAAATCATACATGGCAACAAAAGCTGTAATTCAGATCTAAATGAAAAAGATATGACAGAAAAAGTTGTTACTGAAAGACAATAACATTAAACGTGGAATTGAACGTGATGAAATTAACATCGTCATGGATTGGAGAAACTATCACAATAACAAGTCCGAAAAAACCAGGCTAGAATGCATTATACGCTATAGGACTTACACAAGAAACAGTTACTGAAAGAAAATTAATCATAAATGCCTGCTTCCAGAGTAAACTTTGGACCAGTGCCTGGTTAAAAATACAAAGGTGTCCTGGTGGTCATCTGGACTGCACAGCAAACTTGACGTCATTTGCTCTGCTGTCAGAATACAAGATGGGGAAAATATATCGGAACAGACTTAGCTCTACAAGGTATTCTCATAAGGTACGTCAATACAAATGGAGATTCCAGATCATCTGCTGGAGCTGATAGTGCTTTGAGCCTTTTAAGGGTAGGGATGTAGCACAGTGGTAAAGCGCTCACTTGATGCATGGATAGTTTGTGGTAGATCCCTGTCGGTGAGCCCATTGGACTTTTTCTCATTCCTGCCAGTGCACCATGATTGGTATATCAAAGGTCATGGTATGTATTACCCCGTCTGGGAATGGTACATATAACTGATCCCTTGCTACTAATCAGAGAGTAGTCTTAGAAAGTGGTGACAGCGGGTTTCGTGTCTCAATGTGTGTGGTTCTTAACTGTCTGACACCATATAACCGTAAATAAAATGTGTTCAGTGCCTTGTTAAATAAACCATTTCCTTCCTTCTGAAGATTAAACTAGGTATTTCAGTTGTACATAGAGCAAATGAAACTGTATACACACAAAAATGTGAGGCTGCGAACCATTCTTAGTATTTCATTACCTAAAATGTGAACTATCCAGAAACGATGACTGGAAGAGCTGCATCAACTATTCGCAGGTTGAACAGAACAACGCCCCAGGAACACCGACGAAAGAGTGCAAGCATTGTGGCATTGAACTGTCAGCTCGGGTGAGATATTCAATACTCAGGTGGACAGTCAGACTATTAAAAAAGATGCAAAAACAATCCACAGGTGTTAAAAGGCACTTAGTCCTGCATGGAAGTAAACTTGGAGATCACTTACAATATAAACATTTGCAGAGATATCAGCAAGCTAACTACAAGAAAGGATCATTAGATATTGACTGTCAAAGAGCAGATAGTTGACACCTGTCACCACAGTTATTCAAAGTAGTTTTTGTAATGACACAACATTTACGACAGTTACCGTAGTATAATTTAACAGTATTTTTAACTGCCTCTATTTTGTCCCATATCTGTATCCATTTGTATGTTTGATAGACACAATAAAAGTTATATTTTATGTGAACAATGAAAATGTTTTATTTTTTATGGATTTGGCAATCTCCGAATGAAAAACAAATAAACTCAATTATTTGGCTCCAAATTTGTCATGTGATCAGAACGGTCATTCTGTCTTTTGTTTCCACTAACTATTGTCAAATATTTTGTCCTCAAGCGGAGATATAATAGGTTGTAACTGATGATTTTTAATTTCTGTCATTGTTTATTTGGGAGTTCTTTATAAAATATTGTAAACTTTTAATTTTGGGCGATATGAACGCTTTTAAAAACAACGGAAGTGGTAGTGTTCATCATTAAAATCATTTATCTCGAGTGCCAAATAATATATACACCGCCTTTACTAAAACAAAACTTTTTATCAGCTGGCGATAATATTTTATCAGCGGGCAGCATAGCCCAGTGGTACAGTGCCCGCCTGATGTGCTGTCGGTCTAGGATCGATCCCTGTCAGCTGACCACTGGGGTTTTTTTCCCGACATAATCCTATGTCCGACGCCGATATAACCGTAATTGTAATGTGTTGAGTGCGTTGTTAAAAAAAATAGTAATATTTTATCACAGCGATCGATTCGATGAAGATGGAAATAACAAAAATGTATCATTTATATTGTTTTTCGTATATCTTGAAATCTTTATTAGAAACAGTATTAAAACTTTGATTGGTCTAGCAAAACCAGAACTGCCTGTGAATGTCAGACCAATAATATCTTCGGTTCAATTAAGACGAGTCTGCTTGTTTTGTATTGATAAACCTTTTTGCACTTTTTTTTGGTAGGCAAAATAAGGAGTGTCTTTTTACAAAGTCTACCAACGCACAACAATATGGTAACCAAACTAACCACCCCCCCCCCTTTTATTTGAAGGGGGTGGTGATGCGCGGCTGCCCTCCTTTAATTTTCACCCAGCGAGAACACTGAAATGCATCCCTTCCTGGTCTTTTCCCTGGGTTTTTTTCCAATTTCAGATGCTGTACATGTAATCTTAACGGGATATAGCAGGCAGACTGGCTGTGATGCACTTTGCAATCTTGACTGGAGTGGAGATGGTGGCTTTGTGGCTGGAGTGGAGATGGTATCTTAAAGGTAAACTCCAACAAGAGCCTTATGTATTGTAAAGATACATACCCGGACAACCAACACATACTGACACTTTAACAAATAAACGTGTAATTTTAAAATTAATTAAAAAAACCACCATGATTATTCCAACTAACTGGGGGGCAGCCATTTTGTTTCGTTTTTGTGACGTCCAGTGGTGTAGTTGGGGCGAAGTGACGTAATCTGTGGAACTTCTCTATTATAATTATGCACAGTGTAAACAAACGCTCTAATTTACGACAAGGCGATTCGCTTTCATCAACCTGACTTGTAAAACAACATAAATGATTTGATAGTATAATAAACTATTTAACTAAATATATTTCAGTTTGCATCATTATAACGAAATAGTTGTAGTATTTTTTTTCTTTAAAAAATATCCAAAGAAACAAATGCATATTAGACCTATTGGTTCGAGCAAACACGACCACTATCGAGACCGAAGTAATGATTTTCTTTGGGGCTAGGTAATTGGTCAGTTTGTGATTTTAGATGGGAAAGTCTACTTACTTAAAGGTTTTACAGAATTACTCACAGTAATAAAGGGGGACGGCTGGTAAAGTCCATTATAATTTGACGTTATCACACAATACCCTGTGATCTTGATAAAAGAGGCCCATCTTTTTAGTGTCTAGACAGTGTCTGAGAAGCGTTTAAATAAACACCTGCCAATCAAGAACCACAGGTACAAGCCACGGAAAGAAACGACCAATTAACTAAGAAAACACTCCGATTATTATTTAAGTATGTGTGTTAATTTAATCCATAATACAGTTATTTCAACACTTTTGACAATGTTGGTTTATTTTGTATTAAATATAATATACACTAGTAATTGTTGCCAGCTTACTGGGATGATTATTTTTAAAGAATATTGGGATGCATCGGCAAAAATCAGGTATGTTTCCTTTCTTCAGTTCCAAGACTTAATTCCTGGCATGACATGTTAGGTATTACATAACCACCAGCTCGCCAGAGGGCGTAGTCACTGGGATGATACAAAATGGCTTCACCAATTATATATAATAGCAGTCACATTTAACCGTTTTATTAATTAACTATACGCTTACACTTGTTGATATTAAGCAATAATGTGCAATATATATCATTGAATATACATACCAGGCCAAATGCCTTGATTGTGCCCTCCTTTAAGTGGAGATGGTGCCTTAAGTGGAGATGTGGAGATTGTGGCTTAAGGTGAGATATGGAAATGGTGGCTTAAGTGGAAATGGTGGAAACGGTTGCTTAAGTGGAGATGTGGATATGGTGGCTTAAGTTGAGATGGTGGCTGAAGTGGAACAAGATATCATGACCAAAGCAAACCAGGGGACAATATTTCAAAATCTTATGTAACCCGAAGTTGATTCATATGAATTATACTTGGGTAACCGATTATTCGGTTATGTGACTATAGTTCTCATAACTGATGAGTTAAGCCTACCTAATTCTAAAACACTGAACTACAGTTTTGTGTTGCAGTGGTGGTTCAAAAACAAACTGATTTTAACTTTCATTACTGATGTATGGTATTTTTTATTTTAGAATGTAATTGATCACCATGTAACCAATTGGTTGTTCTCGTGATTGTAAAGTTGTATAATCAGTGCTTCTTGAGTGATAAAAATAAGCTGAATTTTTCACAAATCCACTGGACAAATAAGTCTAAAAATCTACTTGTCCACCAATATTTTCACTTATGCAAATAAATGTTATGTTTTATGCGAGTACACAGACCACATTTTTGAGAGATAAAAATAAACCTGCATTGAAATTTGTACTTGTCCACTGGACAACTATGGAAGTACATTTTCAGATTTTCACTTGTCAGGATAAACGCACTCATGGTTCGCACAGACCTTGAAAAGTCCTTGAATTTCAGAGTAGTCCTTGAAAAGTCATTAAATTTCGTAAAAATTGATTTTGTGCTTAAAAAAGTCCTTGAATTTTGTGACTAAGTGCTTGAATTTTACAAACACATCCTTAAATTTAAAAATTAACATCCACTGACAATAAATATAATTTTCTCAAATAAATTCTTATTGTTGAATTTTCGCTAAAATTTTAAACCTGTTCCCAGACTTTTTTCACCGGGTATCGGATTATTACACACACCGGAAGTGGCGAGATGTAACTACGCATGTGTTGGCATCAGTTGATTTAGAAAAATGAGTCACAAGTGTCTCTATAATTGTAAATTGGAACCGACTGGTTACGGTCATGCAAAACTGACAAACACAACGCAACATGTGTTTTGTGTGACAAAATCTTTCATATAACCAGCATGGGTGATAGTGCTGTGAAGCACCAAGAAATGAGTGAATTACGGCAACAAAAAAAGACTTGACAATTACTTTGTTTTTTGACACATTTAATTGATTACGGTAGAGATGTACTTGAAAAATAGTCCTTGAAAACAAGCACAAGTGCTTGAAAAGTCCTTGAAAACAATCTGGCTAAGCCTGTATGAACCATGACACTGTTCTTGTGAAGTATTATGCCCTGTAAACTGGTCTATATCAAATGCAGACTACGGACTGAGATTCAGAACTTCCATCTTCATCCAACAGAGTGATACCCATACTCAAAGGTGTTTGTCCCCTTTTAAAAACAAAAACGTTTTTAGTCTTGTATTGCTTGCTGTCCATGATAATTTGACATTATGTTTGAATGCATTTGCATTACACTGTTCAGTATGTCAAGTAATTCTGTAGATCATACTAAGTCTTGTATGTTCCATTTATAACTTTCACATTGGAAATCCTCACGACTGATGTGAGCAATTTACATGTTCCATTGCTGACAGAACTGTGGCCAAATTTGACTAAACTCCTGCAATGTTGCGACCTTGCAGTGTAATGCTAAAAGACTTGCAAAGAGGATGCTTTGTTGTCAAGCAGAGCCTAAGAGACGTTTGTGAAATGGGTCCCAGCTTTGTTATCATGTAATTTTAGCACCTAACGTGGGGAAAAAACACCTTTTTTTTTATGGTAAACGTTTTACTCCAAATGTTGCTCTGGACATCCATTCTGTACTCAATGTTTCTCTGTTTTTGTATTTTGTGGCAGACTGAATATTATTCATAGCTTATACTGTTAGTGGTAAGTGGCCAAGCTGTCTTAAAAACATCCCAGATTTGTATTAGTAGAATTAATGTTGCTGCATCTGCTGTGTACAAAGTAGTGGTAATGATTTCAGTACAGCATGACACGCCTGCAGTTGGGAACAGTTCTTATGAATCCCACCACTGTTCTATGGCAGTTTCTCCTTTTAGCAAAAAAGATTTTAATGGATGTAGTATTTTCAGTTTTTCTAAAATAGTAATGGCTTTTTTGCAAATGAAAATATATACTTAATGTCATCTTCAACTTAACAAAACATTTTTGGTGTGGTTTTTAACTTTGCTGGATTATAAAGTTAACTTGTAAGTAGACCTTCCTTTCATTTGTAGCATGAACTAGTTGATCTGGACCAGTTGCAGTAACGGCTGAAGAATTGGGGAAACGGCTGAAGAATTGGGGAAACGGCTGAAGAATTGGGGAAACGGCTGAAGAATTGGGGAAACGGCTGGAGAATTGGGGAAACGGCTGGAGAATTGGGGAACAACGGGATTATCAGAAACAGCTGGAGAATTGGGGAACATCGGGATAATCCGAAAAAGCTGGAGAATTGACTGAAGGAATTGCTGAATAATCGACTGCATGTGTTGCAGGAATGACTGAAGAATAAATTGCAGGAATTACTGAAGAATAAACAGCAGGAATTGCTGAAGAATCGACCACAGAAACAGTTGAAGAAACAGCAGAAGCAGGTGAAATCATTATTGAGCTACAACATGATCTACCAGTGTCATTATTAATAGGAAACGGCTGACAATATTTCCCCCACTTATTTAGTACATATTCATGGGATATAGAAATGTAAAGAATAGATACTTCCAAACCAAAGGTTGATATTTTACCAATCTGTGCAAATATTCATAACCCTGTATGATGAAAGTTCATCCTTGATCAGTTAATATTATACTGGTAGTTCATGTTTATTAATATTTGAGATAACCAATGAAATTGTAATATTTAATAAGCTTCTGAATCAACCTGATTTTTTCATATGATGTAGCAGACAGTCATAGCTGGCTATTTCATTTTCACCTGCTGTTTCTATTCTAATGACATCGGTGCAATTATGTTGAAACTGTTCAGGCTATATGCTTTTATCCTATAACTTGCTCATGATATCCTATGTCATAAACTCATGTGATAGAGAATACTAAATGAATTTCAGTTTTAATACCATTTTATGAACGAGTACATTAGAAAATATCTAGCGAGCTAGATACCGTTTTATAATGTACAAGTTCATAAAAATGGTATTAAATTGAAATGAGTTCAGTATTTTATTTATTACTTACCTAGAATTATTGCCTAGAATTCATCAAACAAAAGTAAACATTCAGAGCAGCAGCTGTTCGAGTGACGGCATAGACCCCACCCACAATCGAGGTTAATGACCAAGATTTTGATTTCACAAATAGTTTATTGGATGGAACTTTTAAAACCAAATAGTTCAGCCAGCCGTTTTTCGCTAACGTTTACAAGCTATTTTAACTGGTTTCCAAAATGGCCATTCTTTTTTAAGACGAAGCGCATAAACTAGTCTAGCGGACGTGTTTCTGCTCGGTCTGGCTGAACTCAGCACTGCTTTCAATAAGAAATGTACAAAATCTGACGTCACATTGTGTTGACCCCATTCTCGCTTAATGAGCTGTTGGCCAATCGCATTAGCATTTATATCCCAGCTTTGTTAAGGAAAACGGTATCTCACAATGTGACGTACGATTTTGTTATTAAACTCGGTTATCTCTTACAGGTATGTAATAATTTAGTGTATTAACTAGAGCTGGGTGGTATTGAAGTTGGTGTTGCCTGAAGCCACTCTTGACAGGATACATTATTAAATCTAAATGTCATTATTTTCAGCTATACTGTGCATAACTTTACGTAAAGTAAAATACTATATACAGTCAGCTCCACTTATTTGCACATCGGTTTATAGCATAATTCGGTTAATTGACTTTTTTTTACCCAACACAGAACCATTTGCCCTTATAACACTACAAAACATCCGGTTAATTGCACAGACTACAGGCTATATATCAGTTATTTGCGCATAAAAATTGTGTGTGTTCTAAATTAATGTCACAAATTACTGAGAAAGTCTATCAAAGTTTGGCAAAAAAACTAAAATAAATCACTGATAATCTGTTTTGTTTGAGCTCACTGTGTGGTAAGCCGACTGTAATCACTGTTTACGGAGTCTACGTGTGGCATGCAAATGAGATGGTGTGCACATTCCTTCTGGTGAATCACAAAACCACGACTACAAGATTTAAGAATGACATAATTAAGTTGAATAAACCTAACACCTAATGTTTTGTTTGCAATATACTGCTGTTAATCAGAGGCCATCTCAATAAGTGGTAACTCTCCGACTATTATTTTTAGAAGTACCGCCTGTGCGCTTGTACGCATGCGCAGTCAACTATTGAGCCCTATTCGATTGACGTGTTCAGGGCAATCATTGTTCTGTATCAATTACGTTATGTTGAGAAGCCTTATATTAGTAATTAAAAGATTACAGATCAATCGTCCTAGGCGGCGATGTTTTTAATAAATGTGACCGAGAAAGGGTTGTTGTTCACTTATTCATTTAGATTCAGTGTACGCTATGTCTGTTAAATGCAAAAGAAACGATTTATCACTTGCTGATAAATACGAAGCTGTTAAACTGTTAGATCAAAACATTTCACAAGGAGAAATAGTGGAAAAAAACTGGTTGTTCTCAGTCACAAGTATGCAGAATTTATTATTTGTTTTACTTAGTATTAATTGTACATCTGTAATATGATGGGTTGGAATTTTACTAGGGTAAGCAAAGGGGTGGGCGGGGGACGAGACCTGCTTCCCGAAAAGAAAGAAAAAAACATAACAAAGACCGTTATTTATGGATCATCCCAAACTTTCTGCTATATTGTTAGACTGCACCATGAAGGTCAGTCAATTGTGTTAGACCGGTCATGCATGCAATACGGACTGCTGGAACTGATAACAACTCACTGGCCGAATTTAACAGTAATTGCTTAACAATTGCAAAGTCATTATTTGGGAATCACAAACAATAGCAAAGCTTGCCATAATTTTTGTGATGGAAAGAACACCATGCCAGCAAATTCATACAAGTTCACGTAATTCTATGGTACGGCGCATTCGGTCAATCAACTGCCCGGTAATTCCGGAAACTGACGTCATTGTGTAAACACGTGCACCGATGAAACGTGAACTTT
>JAECMU010006437.1:0-14324 GCA_016106625.1 Dracogyra subfuscus | reverse complement strand
GGTAATGAAATTGACACGCAGGTGGGACTGCGATGTGGGTGGGTGCCATGTCCTTTAACACAGCTGAGGTTCAATTCCACCAAAGATACTGCTTTAAAAAATGTAATTCTTTCGCATTTTCAGGACCTGCATTTCTTTTGCATTTTAGTATATATGTAGAGCTTCCTCGCAAAACTGTCACTAGACACACCCATCCTAAAAGCATTTTATTCCAAACCATTATAAACACTGCAATCTGCCATATATCCTCAGACAATTGTATCGCGTTTTGCTGAAAACTGAATCTGAACTTGTGTTTGTCATGAACTTGTGTTTGTCTACATGTTAACAGTGTCCGAGTGGTGTTCGCACAATGGCGTTTATCATGTTTTGCGATGAAACTCTTCATATATATACATGTATATATATGTATATGTATTGCACTTTATATAAAATGATAGTGAATTAAAAAAATCAAATCTAAATGTTGCAAACAATCATTAACAATAAAATGAGTTTACATTTTTATAAAATCATGCAGTTGAACCTGGGCCGAGCGGGCAGCCTGGCCCAGTGGTAGAGTGCCCGCCTGATGCGCGGTCGGTCTAGGATCGATCCCTGTCAGCTGACCACTGGGTTTTTTTCTCGACATAACCATATGTCCGACGCCGATATAACCGTAATTAAAATGTGTTGAGTGCGTCGTTAAACAAACCAAAAAAAACAAAAAAAACAATTGAACCTGGGCCGGTGCCTCTAATGACATCGTGGTATACTGGCTGGAACGAGAAATATCCCAATGGGTGCACCGACAGGGATCGATCCCAAACTGACCGCACATCAAGAAAATGCTTTACTACTGGACTACGTCCTGCCCCTGAACTATATTTAAGTCATATGTGCAATGTTTAACGTGTGCGCTACAACAGCTTGCTCTGAATGTGCACGTTAAACCCTATGACCTGACCTGATGTTTAACATAACCATACCTACCCCTTCAGTGTGAATGGTGGTTCAACGTGTGTATCAACCCAGAATGGCCACAAGGTGTAATCTGAAACAAAAGAAATCTTTATAACAACACATCAGTACATTTTAAAAACTACTCACCACTAGCTCGGGCACTCACCAAATTTACCAAAATTTGAAAATTTTGAAAACAGTTGGCAAATTTTATTTTTGTTTGACAAAATTATTTCATGTAATAATTGACATTTTTTTTAAAATAACTAACAATTTCTGCAATTTTTAAAGTTTAATAGCAGCCCTTGAAATTCGGACAAGTTTACTACGGCAATTAAGTGCCACCGCAAATCAATTTTGCAATGGCACTACGGAGGCAACTGTAAAGAAACGATTAATTCTTTCAAAATTATTCATATATGATCCACTGTAGAAATAATATGCTAAAACTTTACTTTTGTAATACTCGATTATAAATGGGTTTTTTTTTAGGACCTGTAATTGGACCAAGTTCAGAGAAAAATGTCTACAGAGTTTTCCGCACTTTCAGATTTGCGACGGCAATGAATTGCTATCGCAATTCAATTTTGCGATAGCTTTTGCGACGGCATTGCCGACTGTCGCCGCAAATTTGAGGGCTGAATAGACAATTTGGCAAATCGTTTTGTTCACACAGAGCTATCCCTGCTACTTAAGGCTCTTTGGTGTTCAGCATCATTTATTTTGACATATTGTTAAATGGGAAATTGTTACGTCCTCCAACAAAAATGTTTTTGTAAATAATTTTAGTTTGGTTTAAAGGCATATTGTCACAGACCACAAACCTATTAAAGGGACATACCCTAGTTCCAACCCATGAAAATTAACACTAAGTTTAGTTCATCTACAAACCTGTAACACATTTGGATAAAGTTGCAATTGAGTGAAACATGAATCTGTGACTTTGAAATGATGAAATACTCTCTAAAAATACACTAAAACTTGACTACATAACTGTTACCTCTCATGCATTTTTAAACACTTTGAATGTATGGAAATTGATAATCTAAACAATAACATCTAATTAAAGTATGATATAAGTTATCAAAAATGGTTATAATAGTAAAATAAAATATGCATTAGTTTAAAAAAAATAGGGTACATGTATGTCCCTTTAAATAGCCTCACAAAGTATTACCTAAAAATATATCATTTTTATTTGTCTCTAAATGTACTTTATTCAACCATTTACTTCTTAGTGATATGTGGTAAAAAAAAAAATTAAAAAAAAAAAATGGCAATGATCTATAATTGAAAAACCAATATTGTCAACAGGGTTGACATGGATTTCACTCCAACAGGGTTCAGTTAAGGTGATGCGATAGCTAGATTTGGTTGCCAAATATTAATGTAATTTTTATTTATTATCCATTTTTAGAGAAATAAGGTTCTTAAATCTGTGACAGTATGCCTTTAACGTAAAATTAAAAGTAAAAGTGTTTTGAAAATAACAAAAATACACTATTTTTGTGTGAAATTTTAAAAATCGGCTTATAAATAAGTAACTAGTAGTAAATTCCATTGTATATATGTGTACAAACAGTCTTCCCCGTGGAATGGACAATAGATTAATGTTATCTTATAATATGCACTTTTCCATAAACAGAGCAGTACATACCACAACCTTTACTGTACCGGAAAGAGTTTTACCCATACCCCTGTATATCAAGGTTCTAAAGACTAACCCTAACCCTAAAACTAACCTTAACCATTGATGGATGGGTATAGAAAGAAAGAAAGAAATGTTTTATTTAACGACACGTTCAACACATTTTAATTACGGTTATTTTGGCGTCAGACATATAGTTACGGACCACACAGATATTGAGAGAGGAAACCCACTGTTGCCACTACATGGGCTACTCTTTTCAATTAGCAGCAAGGGATCTTTTATATGCACCATCCCATAGACAAGATAGCACATACCACGACCTTCAATTGATATACCAGTCGTGGTGCATTGTACCACTGAGCTACATCCCGCCCCAGAGGTCAAACTCATGCCAAATGTTTTACCACTAAACTACATCCAATCCTGAAATTATTCACACCCTCTCCACCACCCAATCCTCAAATCTGTTCAACTCTGAACTTACCTCGGCGGGATTTGGGGTTAGGGATAAGAAAATCATACAGTATTGATAAGAGTAATTAATTTTGCCAAAAAGTTAACTTTAAATTTGTTTTAAAAATATGCACAAAAAATATTACGTCATACCCATTTTACACTCTTGCCTTGGTACGTGCAAAAATATTGTATTACAAAAAAATATAGCTACATAAGACTGCCAGATTCTGATTCTCCAGATTATTCTACCCTAGAAAACACCTTCAAACCTTGTGCACCCCAAAACGCAAATAAAGTGGTCTCAGCTCCTGGACTACTTGGTATGTGCTAAAATATTGTATTACAAAAAATATAGGTACATAATTTAGTTGGGGAAAATACAGAACTTTTGCCATCAAAAGGACCAAATGTTTGACATCAAATTACTGGTAATTAATCAGTCACCATTGAAAGTGCTCTAGACGAATCATAGTCATTTTGTACCCAAGTCATATCGTACCATCCATTTCATACCATGCTACCTGGTCATTTCGTACCCTAGTTATGTCGTACCCTGGTCATTTCATCCCATTGCAAAAAGTGTTTCTACTGTAAGAAGTCAGCAATAATCATGTTGACCAAAGTGTGCTTTTTATATTCACATTTAATAAATAGGCTAATAATAAATAAATATGAACACGTATTTTAGTTAACAGTTGAAATGTCTGAATATTACTTATTTGCATCTTATTTGTTTAAGAAATAAACAATAACAACCATTAAAACATTAACTGCCCTATTGAATGGCATATTATCCAATTGCTAATGTTTATACAAAGTGGCAATAACTTTTATTCTTTTGCTGATAAAATATATTTTAAATTAACAAACACATTGTAATTTAATGTCATTTTGTAAAAGACACTATCAGGGTAGGCAGGGCTCAATGCAGAACTTTTTTTTCACTTGCTGCTGGCTAGTAAATGATAAAACTTACTAGCCAAGTTTCTTCATCCACTCGCCAGTTTTATACAGTAACAATAAAATAAATGCAACATTCGTTTGAGTATGTTTTATTTAAACGAGTCTAAAAATAAATGCGTTTATAACTATTCTATGCGATTTTTTCCGACGTTTAACGAAGTAAATACAGGAAGTACCAGTAAACGTTTTGTTTCGAGATTAGACGCGATTCAGTTATGTTGACATCGAAGGAATGCGTAGTATAATATTATGGACTTAAAGATTTCGTAGGCGTGTTCAGCCTCATTATATCTTCTAAGCCTAATATTTTGTACTCGCCAGTTGGCTATTACTTGTTAACAACCAGTCGCCAGTAAACAAAAGTTATTCGCAAATGCGAGTATTTCACTCGCCGTGTTGAGCCCTGGTAGGGGGGAGGGACGTAGCTCAGTGGTACAGTGCTCAATCGATGTGCGGTCGGTCTGGGATCTATCCCCGTTGGTTGGCCCATTGGGCTATTTCTCGTCACAACCAGTGCAGTGCATCAATGGCCGTGGTATGTGCTATCCTGTCTGTGGTATGGTGCATATAATTTATAAAAGATCCTTGCTGCTAATCGGAAAGAGTAGCCCATGAAGTGGCGACAGCGGGTTTCCTCTCTCAATATCTATGTGGTCCCTAACCATATGTCTGACGCCATATAACCGTATACGCCACTGACGAAATGATCAAGGTACGAAGTGACTAGGGTACGAAATGACCAGGGTACGAAATGACCAGGGTACAAAATGACTTAGGTACGAAATGACTAGTGGTGTAGTTAAACAAAAAAAACTTTATTTGAACTTACCTAGATCAAACACAACAAGTTGGGGCTTTTTTGATGACATTTCTGTCAATCCTCGAGGGGCGGTTTGTGCTTTTTTTTAAAACACACAAAAAAACAACAACAACATTAATTCACATCCGCATCCACACGACAATCATGCTTCTCAATGTTCGATTGACTTCCTGTTAGAAAATAAATACTTGCCTAGATACACACATTATTCAAATACTTGGAACATTATTTTATCGATTGGTTTATTTGATTAAAATTGCAATCTCGTATTACTTTAGTAGTACTCTTAGAATGTTGTTACACTTATAAATACATATTTAAAAAATATATATATACATATAAAAGGATATTATTTCTTAAAATTGTTTTTAAATACATATATACTGTATACGTGTGTGCGTACGTGCATGTGTGTGTATGTATATATATCACCCATATGATCTACAATAAACGGTTACATATATACTGAACGAAATAAGAAACTTCCGCTAACTTTGCTTGAACATAACTTGATGAAAACAAACCGGGGGAATGATTGTTATGTATGCGTTTAAAGAGTGTTTCATGGTGCATCGTTTGGTGCAAAAATCATAGCCATAGGTTAACAAAAACTGGGAGACATTTTTTTACCAAGTGTTGTAGGGGTTTAAAAAACCACACACAAAAAACAAACCCAATTAATAACGGGTATGACCACCTCTTGAACTGACCACTGCAGTGCATCGCAGGCGCATAGAATTGACTAAAGTGTTGATTTCTGCCTGTGGAATATTGTTCCATTCTTGAATGAGCGCTTCACGATGTTCGTTGGCGTTAGCGGGTGAGTTGGGACGACGCCTCAATCGTCTGTCTAGACTATCCTACGACATGCTCGATGAGGTTGAGATCAGGACTTTTAGCGGACTAGTCATCAATGTAATCAATGTTATTTGTCCTAAGAAAATTTACAGTGTCTCTAGTTGTATGAGAAGTGGCATTATCATGCTGATAAAATCGAGATGTTGGCGTTGTTATGAAATGACGTGATGAGCGAGAATGTCATCGCGGTAACGTTGAGCATTTAAATTGCCACCAATGACGACTAGTGGTGAATAATAACCATGGGCAATGGCTGCCCAGACCATGGCATAACTTCCACCCCCGAAACGATCTCGTTCAAGAAGACAACAGTCAGCATAGCGTGCATTTCTCCTACGGTAGACGCGCACCCTGCCATCACCACGTTTTAACGAAATCTGAATTCATCCGAAAAAAATAACCGTATTCCAGCGTCGCCGTATCCAACAAGTGTGTACACGTGCCCAATTAAGACGATTTAGACCACGACGTCGATTTAAAACGCAGTAAAACGTAATGACGTCGTGCATGTAAACCGTTCTCCCGAGGACGATTTTGAACAGTTTTCCCACTAATTCGGTTATTATAAAGCCCAGGTGTGTTAGCAGCAGTAGCAGTGGCAGTTTGGAATCGATTGCGCAAATGCGTGTTCATAATATAGCTGTCTCGACCACGCGTTGTAACACGCGGACGTCCACGACGTGGCAAGTCGTTAGTGCTTCCTGTCGTTCGAAATCTTACGCGAAGATTTCATATCGCTCGACTAGAACTCCTAACATGCCTTGTAACGACTTCTGTCGACATGCCAACATCAAGCATGCCAATCGCCCGTTCGCGTGAATTATTTGGCATACTAAAAATGCTACAATGTAAAAAACCTTTTTTTTTGTTTTTGTTTTTTTCACACATTTTAAAGCGTTTTCGTTCACTTGACAACAATGTCAGTAAGACAAGTAAAACAAAATGACCGAATACTACATAGGACATGTCGAACCATGCATGCACGTACAAATTGAGCTTGTGTGTCATACTGATTTTGATAAATGAGTGTCAGGATGATTATATTACACAAGTGAGAGCAAGGGTAATATAGAGCCTACATGAATCCTGACACGAGTTTCGTAAAATACTTAGTAATTTCTGTATTATCCACATTATCCCAAATATTATTTTCATGAATAACACGCTATATGACCATGTCAAAAGGTTTCAAATGCAACTAAAAGATATAATTATGATGAAACGATGTAATGTTTCGAAATGATATGTAATTTTGACATGCGTTTACACAGTGGAAGTCGCATGATGTCGCTTCACAGAATGACGTAATTCGATGTGCACGTGAAATCATGTCTCACGTGGGTCATACTGATTATATTACACTGAATATCATCAACTATGTTGAATGTTTTTAATTAACCAAATACAAATTAGGGCGAAACGACCCTACATGGGAACGAAAGGACTCAGTTGGCGGTAAGAATGGACCTGCTATTTTTGCTTCACATCATTGCATGTTCGATTCCAGTAGATCGCTTGGGGAATATCATATTTCCAAACTCATTTTATAAATTCCGCACGACACTTCCACTTATTCAATATAATCTATATGTACCTATAAAGAACCTTTATTAATTGTTACTAATAAAAACAAATCTGGTGGTTTTTCTCTTTAAGACTAAATGTCAAAATTACAAAATGTTTGACATTCAATAGCCGATGGTTAATAAATCAATGTGCTCTAGTGGTGTCGTTAAACATTTCCCCCTTTCTCCATGTCAAGGTTGTGCATAAATACTAAAGCAATCGATAAACAACCAAGTGAATAATTGTCTCACTCTCGAATATGATTTAGCGTCTCACGTTCGTTGCTTAATTTAAGAACAATGAGTGTTTTAATAGGTAAATCAGTGTACACTAGCTTATTTCGCAAACATTTTGCACTTAAGCATCTACATGTGAATGAAGATGATCATTTTAGTTAATCTTTACATAAACACGTGAATAAATTAGGAAGCCGAACTGGGCTGTAACCATGGACCAACTATTTTCCATGGCGCGGATTCTATTTATTCCTATGGAGAAGAGTTCTGTATATATATCAGAAATAGGTTTAGATTCAGAGATAAGGTTAGAACTGGTTCAGGATTAGTAATGTTATGAGGCAACAGGAAAATATATAATGTGGTGGATAAATAAAGTGTGATGTCTGTGGGTAGTGGTGGAGCACACTACATAAAGAAGATATGACAGCACCCTTGTAAAAATGTGTTGGTTAAATACATAATTGCTGATGGGTTTCTTCCTGTAGTGTGTGTATTAGTTATTAATGTTAAATATCTGTTATATGCAAAATTGACATTTACATAGACAAGAGGATAATCAAACTAAGCAAAAAAATTAAGATCGCAATGTGCATCTTAATTCCAGCGCTGAACATGAATGCCAGATCATGCCATTGTATTGCATTCCAGACATTGCTTTTTAAGGTGCACGGTTGTGATCATGCCCGTACAGCGCACGTAATTTCAGTCAGACTGAAAAACAGTGCACGTTATATTCAGCAAACTGCGCATGTAAAATAGATGGGTATATTTATTTCCACTGCTTACAAAAATCAACATTTTTCATAGCTCATTTAACTGATAGGAAGGTCCTATTATTAAAACAATATAAATTAAAAACATGGCAGTGGCTTTCATGTAGTCGTTAAACTGGTATTTCTTTGTTGAACAATTCGGGGAAATACTGGTTTAATAGACAATTCTGTAGACCTATCTGTCAAAATCCAACCTGAGCTATACTGCCTATTTTATTTATTTGGAGAGTGACTTTTCACTCGCCTTAGCATATTGAGGTGTGCGATTTTCCACTCACTTATAATTTTCAAAAAGCAAAGACTGGCATTCCATGCATTCGACTTTAGTTTTTCCTTCATGTTTCATATACTATAATGTAACCAGCAGAAGGCAAAATTAATTATTATTTTTTTTAAATGAGAGTGCTCTTCCTTGCATGGGTACTCGAGTCCTGTGAAGCAGAATTGTGTCGTGCTAGTAAAGATATTTAACATGAACGATAGAGTTATTGATGTATTAGACTAGAAATCTTTGTCTACTGAACTTAGTTAGTGGTAGGCAAAAATCCTGTTGTTTATAAATGTTAGGCCTCTATAGAGTTATCTATGATGGTAAATAGTGAATATAACCATGCAAATGTCTGTCTAGCTCTTGAATGGCAGAGTACTCTGTCTCAGGTTAATTAACCACCAGACAACTAACCCTGAGCATATCCTGGATCCCTCTCTCAGTTTGTTTAAGCCTTTCATGCTTGCAGTTTCACACCCCTCAGATTAAACCATTTGACTTTAAGATAAGGAAGACGGGTTTCTTCTCACAGCATTTGTACTTGTTGGAAACCAAAGTTTAATGTTCTGACTGAACTCCACAGTAATCAAAGTAAAGATCTGAGGCATCACATTTCAGAAACTATTTCACTAATTAAACAATATGCTGGTGTGTTATTCATTTCATTTGTTTCTTTTTTTAAATATAGTTGCTGATTAAACAATGTGCTGGGGTGTCATTACACAAACATTCCTTTCTTTAATATCCACTGATTACTGTGCTGGTGTGTCGCTTAGGGTCTACATGAGTACTTGAGTACACGGGTGGAGTCTTATCAAGTCTCGAGTCTGTTCACTACTCGAATCCGTTTGACCCTCGAGTACTCAAGTCCAATGTTTTTGACTCGTGTAGGTACTATAAGTGTCATTGAAATGTATAGCCACTGATTAAACAATGTTCTGAATTATCATTAAGTACACATTGCTTTTCTTTGTGTTACTTGTTACTGATTAAACGATGTCTGGGGTGTTGGTAAACATTCCTTTCTTTTTTTCAGGTGGAGGGTCTGGCTTCATTGGTCGACATCTCGGCCTGTTGCTGTTAGAAAATGGTTTCAAGGTCACAGTAGTGTCGAGGGAGGCTGGACCAAATAAAATAACCTGGGTAACAGTTATTTATAGTACAGCAAAATGGTACATACATGTATTTAGATTCCATAATTATATATAGATCATATAAACATTGTTTGTTACTACATTTACATGTATGTTCATCACAAGCCATAGTATGTAAAATTTCATAAGGAAGATTTTTTTTTGTTCGTGTGTTGTGATCATGGGAAGCCATCAGAAACTGTTTTATAATATATATATTATTTTTGTTGAATAATCTTACTCGATATAATATTTATGGGAAACAAAATTTCTGTTCTGTGATTTTACTGGCACAGTACGGAAACCGTTGTTTCCATAAAATCCAAAGGCCTGCATTGAGGTATGAACAAAACAAATAATCCACAAACTGAATCGGCCATGATTTTTTTGGGGGATCGATCTATATCCTGTCGAACATAAAAAAAATAACAGACAATCCTTGTAATTAAATTTAAAACATAATTTCTAATAATAACACTAAAAGTTTATATTTTATTTATAGTTATTTTTTGGTTCAGTAATAAAGCTGAATAAGACAAAATGCCAATATAAAACGATGGCCGTACCCTGATCAAAATCCTGGGGGTTGGGTGGAGTGGGCACTTTAATTATTCCAGTGTAAGATTATATAACTGAAAATTAAACATTATATTTATGGTATTATCAGTATCCTCAAATGTTTCTGAAACCAATCCACTGTAACAATTGATTAGGGCATGATAAATTACACTCCTAAATTTATTTACCATTACATTTAACCCATAATTTGTCCAAATCTTGAAAAATCAATTATAATAGCACAGAGTAAATACTAAATGATAACTATGTCATATATATCGACTTCACAGAGATCGCATTGGGAAAAAAGCATGACATAATCTAACAACGTCATAACATGTGTTACTGTATAAAAGCAAACGTGGTGATGTCATATTAATTACGTCATGTATTTCCTGTTGAAAAGTATCCAATAAAAAAGTAATATGGCAGACTTTAAAAAATTGCAGGCTTTTTGTCCTAGGAAATCTTGGCAAGTCTAGATAGGTGACATGTTTATTATCTAATATGTGGAATTTGTATAATTGTAATTTTAAAATAAGGAGGTTGGAGCCTTCTCCTATGACATTTTTGAATTGGTTTAACAGGTATGTGTGGATCCAATTTCCTGTTATCTGCAGGCCCTTAGCTGTCAAGGAACTGATCGTTTCTAGTACTGTGTCAGTAAAATCACGGAACCAAAATTTCGTTCCATGATTACGATATATATATATATATATATATATAATATATACAAAGTATTTTTTAAAAACAGTTTCTTATGGGTTCCCATGATAACAAGGCACAGAACTGATAAAGTGAAAATTTGAAATTCTGTGGCCTTTATCTGGGAAACAAATTGCATATGTATCATGTTTTATGTGAGAAAAGTTAATACCAGATCTTGGTTGCTTGCTGTGTTCATAATAAACATGGTAGATATGTTTTTGAAAATCATGAGGATGGTGCTAGCCGATGTATTATTGCTCTTATCTTTGTCATCCACAGACAGAATTGAAGCGGAATGGTCTGCCAGATGACTGTACAGCTGTTGTCAGTTTGGCAGGGGAAAATATTCTTAATCCAAGGAAAAGGTAACACTAGCATTTAAAGGTGCATAGTCAGTTTTCTAAAATATTATTTTAGTGTTGTTGTTCATATGCCTTTATTTGTTTACACTGAAGGGGCAGGATGTAGCTGAGTGGTAGAGTGCTCACTTGAGGTACAGTAGGTTATAGTATCGAACCCCCTCAGGGGACTTGCTTTCACTCATTAGATACATTTTAAAACAACTGATTGCAAAATACTGTCAATGGAATGTAATTGCCACTCGTGGTATTCTCTATATAAACCAGGGGATCCTGCAATATAGACGGATGGTGGTTGTGACATTTTGATAACTAAAAATAAAAAAGGAAGTGGTAAAATCTACCTGACCTGTGACAGAACAAGGGATCAAACCTATATAGTAGATTCATGTTTTCACAATTGCAACCAATGCTCCAATGTATGGTTAAGGACCACACAGATTTTGAGAGGAAACCCACTGTCACCACTTCATGGGCTACTCTTTTCAGTTAGCAGCAAGGGATCTTTTATATGCACCATCCCACAGACAGGGTAGTACATACCACATACTTTGATGTACTGGTTGGAACAAGAAATAGACCAATGGCCTCACCGACGAAATTAACATGCAAGTCAAACATAGAACTTGATAAAGCTATACATAATAATTCAGCTTAGTATCTTGATGCATTGTGAAAAAACTTCCAGAAAATTATATGTGAAACAGATGGACAGACAGACAGACATACAGACAGACAGACAGACAGACAGACTGAGATGATTATTAATCCCCTTCTGGCCAACCAGAGGGGACTACAGGTTTCAAACGCAATTGCTAATATTAAATTTATAGAGGTGCAAAAATTGTTATTATTAAACAATAATTATATTCCCGCAATGTTTGGGGTTTTGAAATGTTATTAGGTGTACTGAGATAAATTATTATAGAAAAACATTGAAAGAATTGTGTCTGGTTTTAGGTGGAATGAGAGTTTCAAAGAAATCGTCCGATCAAGCAGAATTGACACGACCAAGACACTTGCAGCAGCCATTGTCAACAGCAATAAACCACCCAAAGTGTTTGTTTCCATGTCGGGAGTGGGTAAGATTGCTTGTAATGATTGTTATCACATATATAGAGAATATTTAACAATGTTTGTGTGGTTTTTGTGGAACATACCAAGCAGGTGGAGTTTTTTAGAGGGTTGTTTAGTGGGGCAGGACATGTTGTGTTCCTGACAGATTGCAAATCCCTCACTCTGAGCATACAGTCACCTGAAGGAAACCTAGTAATAACAGTTTAACAGTGACTGGCTGACCTTTCTCTACACATGCAAGTTGTAGTCAGACAGGCTGGCAAACGAGTGGAGTACAGTGGAACAGCCAAATCCTCCAATCTCCTTCAGAAAAACAAAAAACATAATTAAGAGAAAGTTCCGAGGCACCCACTCTATCACACCAAGGATCCAATCTATCCATCTGGAGAGATTCCAAGAGACAACCATTTTCAGGCTAAGAACCAGTCACTGCCATCTCAGATCCCATATGTACCTCCTAAAACTGGCAGATACTGATGAACATCCATGTCAAACAGGACCACAGTCCTCAGAGCACATCCTGTGATTCTCCCCTCCCCCCTCCCACCCACCATCAATAAAGCCAGGCTAAAGGACTGGCCCAACGGAGCAACACTGGCTGTCAAGTTTTGGAGTTCCAAAGAAGACTTGACAGAGACAGCGTTTTTTTATCACCACAACCAGACTCCAAATCTAAAGCACGATCAACTATAGCTTGATTGCAGAAGAAGAAGTGGAGCAGGATTTAGCTTAGTGGGTAGAGTATTCACAAGAGGTGCTTGGGTCACAGAGCGAACCTTGTTGGTGAACTCATTGGGTTTTTCCTGTCCCAACCAATGCCCCATTATTCATATATTAGGGGTATGCACTCCTTCAAATGGGTTTTCTTGAAGTTCCCTGAAACGTCCAGTGTAGTAAATAAATACAGTGGATCTATTTGTGATTAGTGGGGTGAGGAGGGTATGTAACACATTCATCAGCTTGGTGTATTGGGGAGTATTTCTGTATATAATGCATATTGGTGTACTTTAGATTTGTGTAGGTAGCCTTTCTTAACCATGCACTCCTTCCTAAATACTGTAGGTGGGTTTTTAAAACATTTCATTCCCTTCCTGAAAAAAACATCACTATTCACTCCTGAATTTCAACAATTTTTGATTTGCAGCATACTACAAACCAAGCACTACAGAGGAATACGATGAAGACAGCCCAGGCGGAAACTACGACTTCCTCTCTCGGCTAACCGTAGACTGGGAAAACGCTGCCAAACTTCCGGCATCCACCAACATTCGACAAGTCACCATAAGATCAGGTATGCTTGCAAGAAGTGTGTTGGTCACAGGATCAAACCCCCTCAGTGGGCCCATGGTTTTCCCTCATCGCAACCAGTGCCCCACGATTAATATATCAAAGGCTGTGGTATATACTGTCCTGTCTATGGGGAAAGTGGTTATAAAGGATCACTTGCTGTTGATGGAAAGATGTCGTGGGTTTCCACTAAAACTATATCAGAATTACTAAATGTTTGACATCTAACAGTAATATGTGCCGACGTGTCATTAAATATTTATCTTTTCCAGGAGTTGTCTTGGGTCGCGATGGAGGAATGATACAACAGATTTATTTACCTTTCTTCCTTGGACTGGGCGGGAGAATCGGTTCTGGGTCCCAGTGGTTTCCATGGATACATGTTGCCGACATTGGAGGAATCTTCACCCACGCCATCATCAACAACAATGTTTCGGGAATTCTCAACGGTGTTGCACCTCAGGCCGCGACAAATCTTGAGTTCACGAAATCTCTCGGAAGCGAGATGTGGCGTCCTACAATATTTCCTATTCCGGGGTTCGTTATAAATTATCTATTGGGTGAAGAGCGTGGCAAGGTTATCCTCGAAGGACAGAAGGTCAAACCAAAGCGAACGCTGGAATCGGGATACAAGTTTGTATTTCCAGACCTAACATCGGCGTGTCA
>JAECMU010006426.1:0-10141 GCA_016106625.1 Dracogyra subfuscus | reverse complement strand
CAGAGCCGGTAAGGTTTTGGCTCCTTATGAAAATATTACCAGCTTGCCCTAGTATTTGGTCAACTCGCCTCAATGGCCAATCAAATTTTACTAGATCCAGAAATTTGAAGTGTTTATTTACCAGTCAAGTTCAACCCCCTGTAGTTTAAGATAAACCTCATGTGCAAGCACAAATGCGAGGTTTATCCTGCCTATCCATTCTGCCATTAGCAGTTTCTGGATAACGGTTCTGAGGAATTTTGATCAGAACAAAATTGCACTCAAAATAACAATTACCATCACATTTCCCCACCCTCACAGAGACCAAGAAATATTTACTTTGAAACAATCTTCACTTTGAATTATTTAAAGGAAATAAGTCCACCTTTACCGAGAGGATTCTGGCAGACAATTTCTGCTGACATACGTGGCGATGTTCTAAACAGCGAAATCATACGCCTTTCGATTGTTACTTGTATTTCTCACACATTTAAACACACTGACATGCTAATTATTAGTATTCACTATAATTTAAGAATTTCAGAGTTTAAAAGAGTATCTTTACATAAAAAAACACACAAAATCAAAATAACAACCAAGACATTATCTGCTAGAAAGTGGCTGCTAGAATCTGCTCGGTAAAGTCAGACTTTTTTCCTTTAATTCAAAGTGAAGATTGTTTAAATTTAGGTTTATTTCATTTTTGTATTTCTTTTTATACCTGTAGATAAAGAATGCAGAAAAAAAGAAGAAGCAAAAGGAAACCAAAGCAATGGGAGATAAGGTAAGTATCATGTCAGGGTTTGCGCTTACGCATGTGTTGTCAAGGTTGTTTTCTCAAATTAAATGTATAATGCCAAAAAAAAACTAGTTACGTCAGAGAAAAAGTTTGAAGAGAAAAATAGGGTAATACTAATATGAATGCATTTCATTAAGTAACATGCAGCACACTATTCCTGTTGCACTATTATTTTTAGACATATGTCAGTTTTGTCAGTTGATATTTTATATTGATATTGTCAAATGTTGTATATGTATATTTATACTGGTATTGTATACTTCTTTTGTAGGCACCTCCGAAACAGATTCCCAAAACTCTAGAAAATATGAGAGTATCTGATGAGACGATGGTGAATCCACAGGATGAGGAGGTAAAACACATTACCCCAGAAATTAGTTATATGCTATAGCAGAGTAGACATATAAGCATTGATGTAAAAAGTAATCCCTAATGTAATGACACTCAGAATATTAAACCGATCCCACAACAGAGTAAATGTTTGACATGTTCCCTTCATGCACATTCATGAAATATAAACTAAACACAAATTGGACAATGAAGTTTACACAAACAATACTACAGGCATATTTAAAACTAAACAAAACAAGTATGAACCAAAAAAAAACATACTTGCATGAACCAAAAAATAATTGCGGTCAATTCTTAATTGTTTGACTTCCAATAGCTGATGTGTATTTTTGTTCATGGGTGTTGTTAAACATCTATTCATTCATTAATTCATTATATAATATGAACACAGTCATAAGTAGTGCTGAAAGTACAGACATTTAGGGGATAACATCACTGTATGTCGTTGTGAGGTGCTTCAGATTGTGAAATATTATTTCTGATGAACCTGCTTGCATCCTTTTGAGAACACAAACTAGAAGACACATGCTGGTGACTGCTGCAATCAATCAATGACCATACCTTACTTGGAGTGGGTGGGTGCACATTCATTGCTGCTGATGAAGTATTAAAAGTTATAATGGTATGAAATAATAACAAAATAGTAACAATAAAATCATTTTCATTAGAAGTTTGTAATTTTGTTGCAAATTATTTATATAATGGAAGATGCAGAATTAATCTACTAATGACAGCATATTGCCTATTATTGGACGAGTTCTTGGAATTTTATTATTGTGATAAATCCTGGTTGCCCATGACAGCGTACATCTATTGTCTGATTATTCACGAAAATTAACCAATGAAAAAAAGGCTTATATGAATGTTGTACAAGAATAACAGTTACTATGAAACTATGGTATAAAGTGGGAGATCTATACTAAATTGTTTTAATTATCTTTGGCCTTATTATAATATTGTTTCATTTATTTGCATTAATATTAAGAGTACAATTCTTTTTATAGCTATGGCTGTTTTGCATAACTTAGTTATAGCCATAGACAGTGAGACTCAGAGGAAATTAACTGTCATCAGTTTTCAGTTGAAGATTAATAATCATATTTTCTTTTGAGAAAACTAATTGTAATTTATCTCTAAAGATGACTTACATACATGTATGAAACTAACAATTACTATCATATCGTTTCTGTTTGGTTATTTTAACAGGTCCTTAAGGATGAAGCTCAAGATGAATTGTCATCATACTTCAGTCGACAGACAACACCCAAGATTTTAATAACCACAACAGACAGACCATGTCTGGTAATTTAATACTGCCTTATGATTTGTTACAAGTTATATATTTAAGCAAGTTGTTTAGAATGTACAACCTAATGAAAATCTTAAGATCAATAAAAGTATATTAATTTTTACAGTTTCGGATCAAAGTGAGGTCTTGAGTTTGTAATGACTTGTTATACTGGACTGCTTGGGTTATAGCCCTAACTAAGGAGACCTTTATTTTATGATTTGTTTAATTTTTTAGTCCCCTACTGTTCAAACCGGAGAGGACTATAAGTTTCATCTCTGTCCTTTTATATTATTTTCCAGATTTATTTTTCACAATACCTTGAGATATTGAACTAACATTTTTGAGAGAGATATAGCTGTTGAACTTAATTTGTAGATACGAAAAAAAAATTCCAGACTTTTTTGCAGTGCCTGAAAATATTGTATATAGATCTATTATTTACTGTTACAGATTATGTTCAGCTAAGCTGCTTTCATATTTTTCACAGTTATGGCCCATGTAAGGGACATGTGTTGCTTTAAATAGCAGTGCTCAGAATGCGTGTGTACTTTATTTTATGGTGTATACCAACTGGTGTATGATTAAAAATGAGAGAAGATGAGTATTGGAAAGAATTACAGTTTTGTATCTTGTCTCTTTTCTTTTTAGCGCACCAATAAATTTTGCAAGGAGCTCAATCAAGTATTTCCAACATCTGTGATAAAATACAGGCGGGGTCTTGATTTGAAGAAGATTATTCCACAGGCAATGGCTCGAGACTTCACGGATCTGTTAGTCGTCAACGAGGATAGAAAAACACCTAGTATCCTTCCTCTAGTGGCTGTGTGCGTTTTAACACTGCAGAAGGAAATCATTTTTATTGTAGCCTTTTGCTTATGTAAAAATCTGTTGATTGATTGTATTCATGTCATAAAACAGCTTAAGAAAAATAAAACAAAATGTACTTTTGTACCAGGAGAGTGCGAATAATTTTTATATGCTCACATACCACTAGAGTTTGAGCATGTCAGTCCTGGGACCTGTCTCTGGATAGCCAGGGGCTTGTCCTGGGACAGAAAAAAACTAAGCAGATAATTTAGAAATTTATCTCCAAAAATTAAATAGTGGACCCTTAAAATTTTGATGTGCATCTCTAATTATTATAATTAATAAAGAAAATTCTACTCATTAAATTTGGTCGCTAGATTACATTGGGTGGTCAAAAAGAAATTAGATAAGATCAGTGGCCTGACTCGGGATGGAGGAGTAGCTATTAGTAAAAAAGTTAAAAGAATTTAAAAAAAGAAAGAAAAAAGTTACAATCTCCCACTGCTGTTAGGAGTCTTGGACATGTAGAGACTAAATGCGAACAACTGTGGCGTTCTGCTGAATGGCCGTCATACAAGTCACACAAAAACAAGTCAACATTGTCAGACGGAGAAATTATGTGGAGGCAAGGAATTTCGCTAAAAAGAATCCAACCTAGTGGTACAGACTGTCGAAATGAGAAGCGTTCCAGCATTCAATCAGTTCCAATGGCCGCATACACTCCCAGTAGAAAACTTCACTTCGCTGACAAAAGCAGCGAAGTGAAGGATCCCAAAGTCAAGCCGCGAAAGCACGTGCAGTGGGCACAAACAAAACAAACACCTCATTGCGACAAGCTCCAAACTGGGAATGTTGTACCATGCAGTGGGGGTAGTAAACCAGGTTAAATTTAGTGTCTAAAGTTTTGTTTAGTTTGGGTTACATTTACAAAATGAGTCAGTCAATGATGACTTGAGACAAAAGCAATGCATGGCTCCAATTACCTTGCCACATTGTTTTAATAGTATGACAGAAGAAAAACATTTGCACATAGATGAGACATTTTGTTGATTGGAGAATGTGTTCAGTAACATTTAAGATGTTTATTTGATTTGAACAGGTACATAGTTTGTTTGGTTTTAAATAAGAAGTTATATATTACATGGTATTTAATAGAATGTAAATTGTTTTAATATTCCTCAATTAAAACAGAAATATTCGACAGAGTGAGGATTCTTTGTTGAAATCTATAACTAATCGCTCAGCTATCAAATGTTGTATAAAACAGTCTTTGTTATTAAGGTACCAGTAAAGAACCTTATTTATTATACCTTAACTTTGATCAGATGGATTAGTGTTTATACATTTACCAAACGGTCCAACAGCTCATTTCAAAATGAGTAATGTACGGCTTTCAACAGAAATCAAGGTATTATTATTAATTATTACTTCACCACAAAGTGGTTGTTTGCAGGAAGGTTTTCACAACTATGCTTTTATGGAAATGGATTTGCTTATTGGTCATTTTCAGTACAGGTTACTAGTACCTTTAATTGTTTACTGTAAGAACAATTAAACAAGTAATCAATCAAGATACATGTATTAAAAAAACCTATATACATTGGACAAATGCCATTTGTGTTACCTACATTTCTGTGTAAAATGCTCAATCAGTGTTCCATTCAGTGGCAAATGCTTGGGTGAAATCTTTGTAATATGGCACTTGGTATATACTGGACATATGATATGTCCTCCTTGAATGTGAAATTTGTGTTAGTTTTGACAATCGTCTAACATTTGGACCACTCATGAATGGTATATGAATTATTTGTACAAAATTCACTGGTTTAATTTTATATTTTTAGCATTAATTTCAATACATATTTTATATCTCACTTGATTAGCAGTAGTATACTATTTATTATAATTTACATGTCACTGAATACACTAATGATGGATCCATTAATAACGCAGCGTGATTATCAATAGCGCATATGATGACATATCAGTTGATTGTGCATGAGATATTTACTTAATATCTATTTATTGTTGTTACAGAGAGTTGGTCGCATGTCATCACATTATCCAGAGGTGATTCTCAATAATTTCAACACAAGACTGGGTCACAGTGTGGGTCGGTTGCTGGCCACATTGTTTCCTCATGACCCGCAGTTCCACGGACGAAGAGTGTGTACCTTTCACAACCAGAGAGACTTCATATTTTTCAGACATCACAGGTAATTGTTTATGGTGCTAGTTATCTATACAATTTGTTTCTAACGAACAAACATCACATTTACACCAATATCGCACCTTTATGACTATTCATATCAGGACTAATTAAAAAATTATTATAATGAATAGGGGCAAGCAACCCAATTAACTTTATCTAGTACACTTATGCCGTAACCCACTGGTAAAGCACTTGCCTGATGTGTTGTCGATCAAGGACCGATCCCCATCGGAGGGCTCATTAGGCTATTTCTTGTTCTAGCCAGTACTCCATGACTGGTGTATCAAAAGTCATCGTATGTGCTATCCTGTCTGTGGGATGGTTCATATAAGATCCCTTGCTACTAATTGAAAAATATAGTGGGTTTGCTCTCTAAGACCAAATGTTTGACATCCAATAGCTGATGATTAATAAATCAATGTGCTCTAGTGATGTTGTTATTTGTAATTTTACAATTATGCCTGGTATACATGATATAGACATTCTGGCCCGAATTTAGGAACCTGTTTTTCTTAGACACATTGTAAGATATAAACAAGCTTGTGTTGTGTGGGTAAAGTTTGGTATGCTGCCATCAGAAGTGTTTGTGTGGCTGTCATGGGCACATCTGACTTTGCCAGAGTTCTGTCCATGATGGGTAAACAGGCTTTGTAAATTCAGCCCTTTATCTTGTAATACAGTTTACTGCATATACATGTAGAAAGGGGTGGAGAGGTGGATTACTCTACATGTAAATCTTTTCTCTTTTTTCTTCTTTTTTTTAATGCATAAGTTTTTGTCTGTTAGTAGGTGGCATGTGGTGATAGCAAACACTGCTTTAGTGGACGTTAAAATTAAATTATATTTGATGAGTCTGACAATTTGACAAATTTTAATCACTTATTTCAACCTCACCAATGTTGTCAGTCCAATAGCCTATCCTGACTTGTAATCTGCATAATCTTTTGTTTCTAAATAACATGTATCCAGTTGACTATTTGTTTTGTTGTTAAAAGTAAGTCTATGTATTTTTTGTTTACAAATAATTATATTCTTCTCATTTGCATGGTGCATGTATGGCGAGGAGGGGAACAGGAACATGTGGAGTGGCAGCTAGTTTTTGTTTTGTGGGGGGGTAGGAATTGTAGGTGGACAGTGTTTGAAATAAGCACTTGTCTGTTTGTCCTGAGAAGTAAAAATCTGCTCGGACAAGCAAAATATACCTCAATAGTAAAACTGTTCAATGTAGTTTCATTTTGAGCACACAAAAATGTGGTCCTTGTACTTGAATAAAATTTCTCAATGTACTTGTCTGGTGGCCTAATGAAACATTCTACTTAAATCTATCGCTGGTGGATCATTGTCATCTTAAAATTGTAAAAAAAATTAAAGTAATATTTATATGGGAACTGTAATTTAGTAACAGCTAATCTAATTCTTCTTTTCACAGATATATATTTAGAAATGCTAAAAAGGTTGGAATTCAGGAACTTGGGCCTCGTTTCACACTCAAACTGAGATCATTACAGAAAGGAACGTTTGATTCAAAGTTTGGAGAATATGAGTGGATACACAAGGTAAGATATTGCTATGTTTTAAAGTTCTGGTTATTTGCCAGCATTTCATGTCAACACATATGGGGGTCATTCCATGTGAAATCACCACACACAAAAAAAGAGGAAAAATGTCACCCCACCCTCTCCGATTTTGCTGAAAACTATCATATTCCAATTTTTAGAGAGATCGGACCAGCAGTTTCCGAGACATAGCCCACCCAAATTTGGCGATTTTGACCCCAAATACCAACTTTCAGCAAAATCGGAGAGGGTGAGGTAACATCCATTGGGTGATTTGACATGGAATGACCCTATGATACAATGTTATCTGAAAGCCCGATCCCAGGTTTTCAGGTAACCAATGAAATGTATAGTTGTGAAATTTAGAACACCATCTTGTTCTAGTATAAAAGAAATAGAAAACTGTAACCACAAACAGTGTTACCATTCAGCACTCGATTTGGTGGTAGTATACTGTATGACATAGCATAATAAAAATATTTATCCTGCAATCTCTATAAATAGTGGCAAGATATGATGACTAGATAAATTTCTATATTTTTAGTTAATGACCAAAAATATAGCTTTTTGAGATAGAAATATAGGTCACGTGACATAAGCTCAACTCGACTCGAGTATTTCAGAGTAGAATTTCAATAAACATATTCGTTAAATCATTTGTTGAAGTGCAGTAAATACAAATAACTTTTAGTTTTGCAATAACAATACAAAAATTGTATATTTATGAATTAGAGCTCAAAAACACTTTTTTAATGTGACAGAATGTAGCCAGCGTCTTACAAATAATGACGTCATGTATTTTGCATGACGTCATAAAAGCAAAAGCCTTGCTAGGTAGACGGTATTCGCTTTGCGTACACAAAACAGGAATAAATAATGATTTTCCGAATATTTCTGTAGGATTGCAGGATAAAAGAAATAACTGGTTACTGTTTTAAGATATCGGCTTTATCCTGCTCAGGGCGAATGGCGAATGCAGCTCGGCAGAGCCTCGCTGCATTCGCCATTCTAACCTTCGCAGGATAAAGCTGATATCTTAAGACAGTAACCAGTTATTCCCTATTTATTAGGTTCTCGTTAGGAATGCAATTAGATTAAGAGCTAACAAATGTATTACCATTTCTAAAATATATTTTGAAACATTCATATTTTTGAGGTTTATAACTTACATACTTCAATTATATGTAGTTTACTGTACTTTGATATTTCTTTCTTTATACTTTTTCTATAGACATATTTTTTCTTCTTTATTTCAGCGACATGAAATGGAAACAAGCCGCAGAAAATTCTTCTTATAGTCAAGTGGGATACTAAGACTTGTACATAAAACAAACATGTGTGTGTTCAAAGAAGGATTAACAAATAAAAGTAACTTGTTCAACACTGAATTGGATTTGTTTAATGGTTTTAGAATTTTAAAAACAAATTCAGGACTGAAAATTGCGAGAAGGATCATTTCATTTGTGCAAAATTTAGGGCACCATTTATCTGGACTCAATGAGTTTTGTAAAAAGAAAACTGTTTACCTAAATATTCAATTCTCAGACTTAAATTGTTTTATTTTATCCACAGTATGTTTTTGGGGTGGGGTGGGTAGGGTAGAGGCATGAGATAAAAGAATATTCAGTGAAAACTAAGTTTATGAAAAATGAATGGAGCAAAATGTTTTAAAATCTTAAAACATGTTCGGTGAAATGCTTAGCTTATGTACCATGCAAACCATTATGTTGTCAGTGCACACTTCTCATTGAGTTTTTAGTCCGTGCAAATATGTCTGATGAATATGGCAATTTAATGTCTGCAATATATAACCACTGGTAAAAACAAAATGTAAGAAACAATAAAATCTTCAATTAATTCCTATTTATATTTAAAACTAGTGTATCTAATGTCTCTGTCAATAAAACTTGATTTCTAAACATCGTTTCTTCAACTCTGCAGTATTCATCTGAAAGTTAATACTGTTTGTCCAGACTGTTTGCCTGGAAGTGGCTTGTATGTGAGTTTCTTTTTCTTTGATGATGCAAAATTTTCATTCACAATGTCATTTCTTTCATACCAAGAGGTATGTGAATCTGAAATCACAAAGGTTTTATTGCACAAATGAAATACAAAGTATCAGATTTGTACATAGTACTCTTTAATATTCATAGCAAGTACAAATATATTTAGGAATTACGAGTTTAAACATATTTGGGCATGACTTATAAATATTACAAAACAGAAGTTGTGAATTTTGTATGTAGTACTGCAAAAAGCTTGCTTGTGTAACAAGCATAATGAATAAAGCTATTTCTCCACTCTTCTTGTTGAAACTCGGGATAAAATCAATAACAGATTAATGATGTACATGTAGGTTATTGGCATTATCCTTTTCAGGATGAATGGGGTATTCTCCAGTCTTACCTTCAAAAAATAAAGCCAATAACTTACACCTGTTACTCTCTATTTATCTAACGTCCTCTGAATTACATTAACTGTTAAAACCAATTCTGTCACAAACCTTTCATAGCTGCACGTTTTTGCCACTGGCTAGTTACTGGCATCAAATTCTCCTCATCCTATTAAAATATTATATACGTTATTGACACAGACTATTAGGATAGCTCACCCAGTGTTCAAAATTAAATGAACATAACATAATATATGCTAAAGAAAAATCCATGGTTTTTATGCTAACTCTTCTAATACAATGACAGGGCAATCACTAAAGTCTCATTTCACAAAAATAAGATAAAAAGGAAATCGGACATTAGTAGCTCAGTGGTAGAGAACTCACTTGAGATGCGATGTCTCACCCTCAAAGGTCTGTTTTTGTTACCTATCCCAAGCATTTTCCCACAATTGGTACATCAAAGGTTGAGGTCTGTCAGGGTACCCACAGAATTTTATAATTAAAATTCCCTGTATTTTCCCTGTTGTAAAAGATGTTTCCCTGTCCGATATCCATGATTCTTTATTGTATACAACGGCCTCCTGCCACCCTCAATAGCCGTGCCTTCACCTCCAAATGCCATAATCAACATATTGTGACAATATAAATATGTGTGTGTGTGTACATTTCAACTCATTAATTTTTATTTTTCCAGTGTTCCAGTTACATGTACGTGCTGTTAATATTGTCTAGCCATACAAACTACAAAATT
>JAECMU010006391.1:0-10719 GCA_016106625.1 Dracogyra subfuscus | reverse complement strand
TTTTTAAAAAGGAATTAGGCCTAGTAAGTTGTAAGCCTAATCCATTGTTCTTTAAAAAGGAATTAGGCCTAGTAAGTTGTAAGCCTAATCCATTTGTTCTTTAAAAAGGAATTAGGCCTAGGAAGTTGTAAGCCTAATCCATTTGTTCTTTAAAAAGGAATTAGGCCTAGTAAGTTGTAAGCCTAATCCATTTGTTCTTTAAAAAGGAATAAAGTATGTTTTAATAAGTCAATAAAATGAGAAACATGTAACATGTCACAGACTGTACATAGCTTTAAGTCACTTGACAGTGTTATGCCTACCAGCCTCGGTGGCACAGTAGTTAAGCCATCGGATTACAGGCTGGTAGGTACTGGGTTCAGATCCCAGTCGAGGCATGGGATTTTTAATCCAGATACCAACTCCAAACCCTGAGTGAGTGCTCAGCAAGGCTCAATGGGTAGGTGTAAACCACTTCCATAACTGGTTCAACAAAGGCCATGGTTTGTGCAATTCTGCCTGTGGGAAGTGCAAATAAAAGATCCCTTGCTGCCTATCATAAAAGAGTAGCCTATGTGGTGACAGCAGGTTTCCTCTGAAACAAAAACAGTATCAGAATGACCATATCTTTGACATCCAATATCCGATGATCAGATAAAAAATAATTGTGCTCTAGTGGCATCATTAAATAAACCAAACTTTACTCGTTTTTTTTGTGTCATGCCTATTGTTAGCAGAGATATTTTCCCCATGAAAATCATTTTGTTAAATTGTGTTGTTGTAGGCTGCTGACACCAATAGGGATGGCCGTAAAAATGTACTGGACAGAGAGGAGTTTGTGAAGTTTTACCATCAGTTGACCCGGAGGCAGGAATTAGAAGAAATATTTTTAAAGTGAGACTTGATGTAAATACCTGTAAATGAACAATATTTAAGATTCTATTTATTTTTTATTTTATTTTTTTATGTCTAGAGTGTCATGTACTCAGATTTTAGACCTGTAAAAATGGACACTAAGTTTGGTTAAGTTACAAACCTGTAACACATTTGGATAATGTTACATAAGAGTGAAATGAGTCTGTGTTGTTGAAACAGTGAAATATTGTTAAAAATAGACTAAAACTCGACTCCATAACTGTTATTTCTCAGACACACGTACATTTTTAAAACTATGAAAAATGCATTTTGTGATATTAGAAACACCAGGATGATTAGAAACACTTTGGTTCTATGGAAATGGATAATCTAAAGAATAAAATATAAGTAAAGTATAATTTCAGTGATCATAAGTGGCTCCGATAGTGAAATATATGCCTTAGTGTTTAAAAACTAGGGTATGTCCCTTTAAAAGTACTAAGCTTAGATATTAAACTGTGTTAAATATTTTCAGGCATAAAACAAGTCGAAAACATAACCAGGAGGTTACCTGGCAACCAACTTAATGATAAAACCTTTTTCGCAGTTTTTGGATATTTTAATTTTTAATTATTGTGAGAAAAAAAATATGTCCAGGTCCCAATTTTATAACATGATGTTTATTACCATGTCTGTTGTTACAGACTTTTTAAGCATGAAATTACACATTTCTTACTTACATGTAGCTCCTAATACAATTCACATGAATCAACTATACAAACAGTAACTTTAAATACTCTTATATATAAATACAGTCGAATCTCGATGGGTCAAATACACTGCAACGCTCAAACCAAAAACAAAGTCCCAAGTTAGATTTACACATTGTTCACCAAGTGGTTAGGTCAAACTACTCAAAGAGTCGAACAGTTTAACCCAGTGCCGATAGGGTTCGAGCCAACAGGATTCAACTGTACATGTTATTATTTGTTTTTATTAATAATATTATGTGTATTAATTTAAATTATTTAGCATTATGTATTCACAAACTGCATGTTATATAATAAATATTGTTTAATAAAGATTATTAAATATAAACATGTCCATGACAATTGTTTTATTATTAAACAGGAATTCAAGGGGAAAGGCTTTCCTTACTGTGGCAGAATTTCTGTCGTTTTTGAAGGAATCACAAAAGGTAATTTATATTAAGTGTATCTTTTTACCAGGTCACTTGAGTGGCTGATATATATATATATTTATTTATTTATTTATTATTACTATTTAAAAAAAAAAAATTCTAGTCATCATACCCTATCAATATATATATATATATATATATATATCCAGCAATCACTGTATACATTGGCAAGGTATCTCTGTATAAAAATATAGGTCACATGATATAAGCCTAACTCGACTCGAGTATTTAAGACAAGATTTTCTATAAACATACTCTTTAAATCATTTGTCGAAGTGCCATAAATATAAATAACTTTAAATTTTGCGATAACAATACAAAACCTGTATATTTTTCTATAAATTAGAGTTTACAAACGCTTTTTTCAATTTGACAGAATGTAGCGAGTGTCTTGAATGACATCATACAGCAAAAAGCCTTACTAGGTTAACAATACTCTATTTGCGTACACAAAACTGGAATAAATAATAATATTTCAAATATTCCTGTAGAATTGCAGGATAAAAGAAATAACTGGTTACTGTCTTAAGATATCGCCTTTATCCTGTTCAGGTGGAATGGGAAATACAGCTCGGCAGAGCCTCACTGCATTTGCCATTCTAACCATTGTCTGTCTGTCTGTCTGTATGTCTGTCT
Source organism: Dracogyra subfuscus (assembly GCA_016106625.1). Lineage (NCBI taxonomy): Eukaryota > Metazoa > Mollusca > Gastropoda > Neomphalida > Peltospiridae > Dracogyra > Dracogyra subfuscus. Next base: position 8,048 of record JAECMU010006391.1, on the reverse strand, counting down.
GTCTCTAACTGCAACATATACTTTTAGATGTTATACATGCTAATAAATTCCTAGTCTGTATGTGTGTGTGTGTGTGTGTGTGTATGTGTGTCTGTCTGTCTGTCTGTCTGTCTGTCACTAACTACAACATATACTTTCAGATGGTGAATGTGAAAGAAGAAGACTGCCGTCAGCTCATCAACTTGTATGAACCAACCGAAGTGTGGAAACAGCGGGGACATTTGAGTGACATGGGTATGTGTATGAAAACATTGTACACAGTAAAACGTCGAGTACAGCAAAATCATTTCAATGTAGACATGAGAGATATCACTCAGCAAAATGCCTCAAGTATTTTTTTGGTTAGATGACAGTTTTCTTTATGCGGCTGGGGAGGATCCAGCTTTTCTTATGAGGGGGGTCCAAGACAAAAAGGGCACCATAACATTATGAAAAGGCATTATTGAAAAATTACACACAGTTCACATGGACCATAATATAATAGTGCTACAACAGGGATGCTGGCATAATATTAATAATTTAAAAAAAACTAAATAAATTTGTAAAACAACCCTAAAAATCCTAAATAAAAGGGTCACTTATAAAATTTGAGGGGGGGTCCGGACCCCTTAGACCCCCCCTAGATCTGCCCCAGTGCGGGGTCGGAGTCAGGACCTCAAAGTATGGAAATGTATGTTTTGTTTTAGTTAACCTGACCTCAGTCTCATCAAGTATATCATCCCCGACCTCACCCCTATAAACATGGACTGGTCTGAACATTTGGTCACCGGCCTCGGTGGCCTAGCAGTTAAGTCGCTGGAAAACAGGCTGGTAGGTACTGGGTTTGCAGCCCGGTACCGGCTCCTACCCAGAGCGAGTTTTTAAGGACTCATTGGGTAGGTGTATGGCCGCTACACCCTTTTTTCTCTTTCACTAACAATAACAACTAACCCACTAATTTGTATTCTGTCCTGGACAGACAGCTCAGATAGCTGAGGTGTGTGCCCAAGACAGGCGTGCGCTATAACAGCTTGCTCTGAATGTGCACGTTAAACAATAAAAAAAAATTAAAAAAATAAAAAAAACATTTGGTGAAGTGCAGATGAACTAATTCATAGATGTTAAATATATTAAAGATATATTGAATAAATGTGAAATAAATCTTAATAATATATTATTTTCTTGACTACTACAGAAAACATTTTATGAATTGATTGTATATCGATATATATTTTCTCTGGTCTGCATTCATTGCAGCTTGCAATTTGGGTTTTTATTTTATTTTTTATTTTAATGAATCTTATTATATCCAGAATATAGAAAGGCAGTATCAGAGTTGGGGTCAGTGCAGGTTTTTTATTTTATTTTTTTTGTCTTGTGTTGTTTTGTCATAAAAAGGAAAAATTATCTAAATGTCTTGATAGTTTTGTTTCAAATTTGATTCAAATTGTGTACTAATTGTGTTTGTTGTTTTCGACCGTGTCCAGGTTTCAGGTTGTTCCTCACCAACAAGAAGGAGCAGCTGTTTAATCCTGGTCACAGCAACGTCTACCAGGACATGACACAACCCATGACCCACTACTTCATCGCTTCCTCACACAACACGTACGTCACAGCACCACAACACCACGCTCGGGTGTCGTCAAACAATCATTCATTCGTTCATTGGTTTTTTTCATTCATTCATTCATTCATGCATCCATATCTATCCATTCATTTGTTTGTTCGTCTGGTCGGCCGTTCCTCCTTTCCTAAATTCCTCCCTCCAATCCATTCATCAATCGATGCATCTATCCATTTATTCATTCAGTTGTCCTTCTATCCGTCCCTCCCCTTCCCTAAATCCTAACCTCCCATCCATTCATTCATCCATCTATTCATTCATTTGTTCATTTGTCCATTCGTCCGTTCCTCCCTACTTTCCTAAATCCCTCCCTCCCATCCATTAATTCATCCAAGCATCCTCCACTCATCCTTCCTTTCATCCATATCTACTGAATATCTATCATCTGTCCGTCCATCCGTCTGTCCATCCAGGTAGGCATGATGAAGCAAAATATCTACATTAATGGAGGTATTGTACAATCATAATGTCCTAATATGAAATCAAAATTGTGATAACATATGCATATGATGCAGCATATCATACAGAAAGAAAGAAAAAAATGTTTATTTAATGACGTACTCAACACATTTTATTTATGGTTATATGGTGTCAGACATGGTTAAAGAAAGAAAGAAAGAAATGCATCAGGCATGTGGTTAAGGACCACACAGATTTTAAGAGGAAACCTGCTGTCGCCACTTCATGGGCTACTCTTTCCAATTAACAGGATAGCACAAACCATGGCCTTTGTTGAACTAGTTAGGGATCACTGGTCGGTCCAAGTAGTTTACACCTAACCATTGAGCCTTGCGGAGCACTCACTCAGGGTTTGGAGTCGGTATCTGGATTAAAAATCCCATGCCTCGACTGGGATCCAAACGCAGTACCTACCAGCCTGTAGACCGATGGCTAACCATGATGCCACTGAGGTCGGTCACATATGGTTAAGGACCACATAGATATTGAGGGAGGAAACCAGCTATCACCACTTCACGGGCTACTCTTTGTGATTAGCTGCAAGCTTTTTTTTAATATATGCACCATCCTAGAGACAGGGTAATACATACCACATCTTTTGATAAGAGAAAAGCCCGGCAGGCCCACCAACAGGGATCGATCCCAGACTGACTGTGCATCAAGCGAGCACTTTACCACTGGGCTATGTCCCACCCCTCATATCTTACAGATTGTATTATTATGGTGTGTGTAATCTCTGTGTTATAATGTGATGATGGTTATGTAATGTTCTGTTTCAGATATTTGACTGAAGATCAGCTGAAAGGCCCTAGTAAGGTGGAGGCGTACATCACAGCTCTTACGAAGGGGTGTCGGTGTGTTGAATGTACGTCACGTGTATTTTTAGACATTTAGAAATAAAAGCAACCTCACCACATCAAGGAATAGACCATGAGAGATTCCCAAATCAATTAATGTTGTATATATTTTATTTTATTTTGTTTGTTTAACGACGCACTCAACACATTATAATTACGGTTATATCGGCGTCGGACATATGGTTATGTCGAGAAAAATCCCAGTGGTTAGCTGACGGGGATCGATCCTAGACCGACCGCGCATCAGGCGGGCACTGTACCACTGGGCTATGTAATGTTGTATAAGTTCATCTGTATCTTTAAGCCATTACATACCATTTTTTAATACTAGTCTTAGTTATTTAATTTGCTTGGTAATATAATTTTAACAGGTGCTTGTGCACAGAAGTTTGGAGGTCGAAACCCCATCTGCTCCGAAATTCAATATCTTTCTCTTTTTTTCCAATGTATTTTATGGGGAAGCATCACCTGATCCCCCACCCCACCCCCACCCCCCAAAAAAGACAAATTTTAAATCTATACTGTATATTTTCATGCACACATATCTGTTTAAAGGCATGTTGTCACAGACCACTGGCCTATTACATGGCCTAGCAAAGTATTACCTGAAAAAATATATATTTGATTTGTCCCTAAATGTACTTTATTCAACCATCTATGTAATCACCATATTCCACTTATTAATGATATTTTGTAAACATAACTGAATTATGGCAATGGTCCATAATTCAAAAACTAACATTGCTGAGAGGGTTTATATGGATTTCATCATAGTGTAGTTAAGTGATGCAATAGTTAGATTTAGTCTTTAAAAATTAATGTAATTTTTATTTATTATCCATTTTTAGAGAAATAAGGTCCTTAAATCCATGACAATATGCCTTTAAATGTACACGCATCTGTTTAACAACACACATTTGAATTGGATCAAGATATATGATGTATGAGCTTAATAACCATCATGTTTAAATAGGACTAGAATATACTGTTACTACAAGAACTGTGATAACTGTTATTTGACATGTATATGATGTATGAGCTATATTACTAACCATCATGTTTAAATGACTAGAATATACTGTTATATGAATATTGTGATAACTGTTATTTGACATGTATATGATGTATGAGCTATATTACTAACCATTATGTTTAAATATGACTAGAATATACTGTTATATGAATATTGTGATAACTGTTATTTGACATGTATATGATGTATGAGCTATATTACTAACCATCATGTTTAAATATGACTAGAATATACTGTTATATGAATATTGTGATAATTGTTATTTGACATGTATATGATGTATGAGCTATATTACTAACCATTATGTTTAAATATGACTAGAATATACTGTTATATGAATATTGTGGTAACTGTTATTTGACATGTTTCAGTGGACTGCTGGGATGGACCAAACAACGAACCAATCATCTACCATGGTTACACGCTGACCTCAAAAATCTTGTTCAAAGATGTCATACATGCTGTCAAAGAATATGCATTCAAAGCTACTCCGTAAGTTTTGTATGACAATGTCAGTTTTGTATGACATTGTGAGTTTTGTATGACAACATATGTTTTGTGTGACAATGTAAGGTTTGTATGACAACATATGTTTTGTATGACAATGTAAGTTTAGTATGACAATGTATGTTTTGTATGACAATGTAAGCTTAGTATGACAATGTATGTTTTGTATGACAACATAAGTTTTGTATGACAACATATGTTTTGTATGACAGTGTAAGTTTTGTATGACAACATATATTTTGTATGACAATGTAAGTTGTGTATGACAACGTAAGTTTTTGTATGACAATGTAAGTTGTGTATGACAACATAAGTTTTTGTATGACAATGTAAGTTTAGTATGACAATGTATGTTTTGTATGACAGTGTAAGCTTTGTATGACAACGTATGTTTTGTATGACAGTGTAAGCTTTGTATGACAATGTAAGCTTTATATGACAATGTTTGTTTTGTATGACAACATATGTTTTGTATGACAGTGTAAGCTTTGTCTAACAACGTATGTTTTGTATGACAGTGTAAGCTTTGTATGACAACATATGTTTTGTATGACAGCGTAAGCTTTGTATGACAATGTATGTTTTGTATGACAATGCATGTTTTGTATGACAATGTATGTTTTGTATGACAACGCATATTTTGTATGACGATGTAAGCTTTGTATGACAACATATGTTTTGTATGACAGTGTAAGTTTTTGTATGACAGTGTAAGCTTTGTATGACAACGTATGTTTTGTATGACAGTGTAAGCTTTGTATGACAACATATGTTTTGTATGACAGTGTAAGCGTTGTATGACAACGTATGTTTTGTATGACAGTGTAAGCTTTGTATGACAATGTAAGTTTTTTATGACAACATATGTTTTGTATGACAGCGTAAGCTTTGTATGACAATGTAAGTTTAGTATGGCAATGTATGTTTTGTATGACAGTGTAAGCTTTGTATGACAATGTATGTTTTGTATGACAACATATGTTATGTATGACAATGTAAGTTTAATATGACAATGTATGTTTTGTATGACAGTGTAAGCTTTGTATGACAATGTATATTTTGTATGACAATGTATGTTTTGTATGACAATGTAAGTTTTGTATGACAACATATATTTTGTATGACAATGTAAGTTGTGTATGACAACATAAGTTTTTGTATGACAATGTAAGTTTAGTATGACAATGTATGTTTTGTATGACAGTGTAAGCTTTGTATGACAACGTATGTTTTGTATGACAGTGTAAGCTTTGTATGACAATGTAAGCTTTATATGACAATGTTTGTTTTGTATGACAACATATGTTTTGTATGACAGTGTAAGCTTTGTCTAACAACGTATGTTTTGTATGACAGTGTAAGCTTTGTATGACAACATATGTTTTGTATGACAGCGTAAGTTTTGTATGACAATGTATGTTTTGTATGACAATGCATGTTTTGTATGACGATGTAAGCTTTGTATGACAACGTATGTTTTGTATGACAGTGTAAGCTTTGTATGACAACATGTTTTGTATGACAGTGTAAGCTTTGTATGACAACGTATGTTTTGTATGACAGTGTAAGCTTTGTATGACAATGTAAGTTTTTTATGACAACATATGTTTTGTATGACAGCGTAAGCTTTGTATGACAATGTAAGTTTAGTATGACAACGTATGTTTTGTATGTTTAGTGCTGGAATTAAGATGCATAATGTTATTTAACTTTATTCCTTAATCTCATTATCATCTAGTCGGATACTCGGGTGTGGGTCAAGTTTGGTCTTCGAGTACTCGAATCCAATATTTCGGACTCACGGAAATACAGATAATTGATCAAAATGTGCTAGCCTGAGATTCTGTTTTACCATGTAATTCCATCCTTCTACACACAAAAGCTAGTCTGCCCCTTACAAAAATGGGAGCCTGTATGACTATAGCTGGACATCAAATTATAATGTTAATAATGATCATAAATTATTTTCAAAATAATTAGCCTAGTAACAAATATGTATTTGACATTGTATGCTGATGGCGAGTGTGTTCTGTATTGTAATTGGTTAATTACATTCTTTTTGATGGATCAGTTGAAAATAACACCCGGAAAGCTAATGATGTCATCAGCAACTGGAAAAGACCAAGTTGACAGTTTAGAGGTTTACAGTTAGATTGTAGCCAGGTATTTTTTTCAAGAAATACCAAATATACAGTTAGTTCTGTAGAAAAACAATTCAGTTTACAATTAACATAACCATACTGAATTTTAGATCTGTGGGTGTTATTGTCTTCATATATTTGATGCCTGCAAATGTTTATTTTTTTCTTTTTCTTTTTTTTAACGACGCACTCAACACATTATAATTACGGTTATATCGGCGTCAGACATATGGTTATGTCGAGAAAAATCCCAGTGGTTAGCTGACGGGGATCGATCCTAGACCGACCGCGCATCAGGCAGGCACTGTACCACTGGGCTATGCTGCCCGCTTGTTTCATTTTTAACCTCAGGCTAACGCCATTGGTCAAAAATTACATTTGCAGGATCAAATAGACAATAACACCTGCAAATCTAAAAATTTCGTAGAGTTATCTCCTTTTTTTTCTTTTCTTTTCCAGATATCCATTGATTTTGTCATTAGAAAACCACTGTTCTATTGACCAGCAGAAGGTGATGGCGCAACACATCGAAGAAATCCTGGGAGGTAACTCTTAACTAATTAAATAACATGATATTGAAACACTGTTGTCAAGGACAGCCTTACAAAAGATAATGTTATGTGTAGGTAGTTATTTAGGGTTGGATCTGATTCTGAGAACAAACCCAGTTCATTAATGACACCATCATCAAGGTCATGTGATAACTTCACAGAGATTACTCAGAATTGAGGGAAGATAACTCTAAAGTAAAAATATTACTTCAGTAATTCAGTTGTCAACCTTTTCAATATGTTAATTTTGTCCATACAGTTGTTAAAGGGACAGATCCTAGTTTTTAAACACTACAGCATATGTTTCACTATTTGAGCTGTTCATGATCATTGAACTTATTACTTATATTTTGTTCTTCAGAGCATCCATTTTTATAGAACCAAAGTGTTTGTGGTGTTTATAATACCACAAAATACATTTTTCATGTTTTTAAAAACACATGTGCATCTGAGAAATAGCATTTATTGAATCAAGTTTTGAAGGATATTTCCTGATTTTAAAGGGACACACCCTAGTAATGGCTAGTTGTTAACCATTATGCCATTGTTTTTCGCTAGTAAACCCATTTTTTCACAAATAAAATTACAGTTTATTATTTAGAATATACATTACCATTCACCTGAAGTGTTTCACTGTAACTTTATTCAAATGTGTTGCAGGTTTGTAGATTAACTAAACTTCCATTTATGTGAGTTTAAACTAGGATCTGTGAAACGAGCTACTTTTGATATACTAAGTCAAAACCTATACTAGCTCGAATGCTTTTTTTACAATTTAGATTGACCATTCAAAATTTGCGCCAAAATTTCCTCAAATCAAACTGTGCACCTTTTTGCTCTTTGGCTTATTAATGCTCCATTCAAAATTACATAGCACCACCACCCACTCCCACCTGC
>JAECMU010006388.1:0-15625 GCA_016106625.1 Dracogyra subfuscus | reverse complement strand
TGTGTGTGTGTGTGTGTGTGTGTGTGTGTGTGTGTGTGTGTGTGTGTGTGTGTGTGTGTGTGTGTGTGTGTGTGTGTGATACCCAATAGCTGATGTGTATTTTTGTGCTGGGGTTTCATTAAGCATTCATTCATTCATTCATTCATTCATTTGTTTCGGTATTTGCTGTGTATGTAATATTTGTATAATATATATTGTTTGTATGACTGTGTTGACTGTATTTTCTGTGTGTGTAATATTTCAGGTATTGAACCCACAGGCAGTGACTGGTCGGAGAGTGCTAAGTTCAAGTTTGTCGAATTGGTGCAGAACAAAGACCTTGTCGCTTTAATTGTGCGTAAAGACGACGCGAATGGCATCATGTCATTCAAGTTGGTCGACACATCAGGACTCACAGACGTGTGTGTGGATGAAGTTCTTATCAGAGGGAATTTTGCAAAATATGCCACGCTGACGGGAGATTGAAGACAAAACGTTTCACTTATGAAAGCAAATTTAACACACAAAAAAAGATCCCAAGATCACGAGATTGAACACAAAAAGTTTTAGCCAAACGTTTCTTACTAGTGAAAGCAAACTAAAACCAAAAGCAGTTGTCTTAATGTCGGGAGACACCCAATAGCCGATGTGTAATTTTGTGCTGGGGTGTTCATTAAACATTCATTAATGTCGGGAGATTGGATACAAAAGGTTTTAGCCAAACCTCTGTGACTTAAGAAAGCAATTTTATTTTTTTAAATGAAACAAAAATTTGCTTTAATGCCAAGAGAGTGAACACAAAAAGGTCCCGCTAAATCTATATTATTTACTCACGAGCAAATATGAAGCAGAGATGGTGAATACCAAATATATAATATATGTGTGTATTGCTATATATAATAAACTGGCTGTATTGTCAGAAAACGTGTACAACAAATAAATGATTGTTACTGCGGAATAGTCGGGCTTTTTGACGTTAATAAACACAGGACGCAAGCGCAAGAAGTATGCCAAACACTGGACGTGAACACAAAAGGAAGATTTCAAAGTGACAACCAGGATTTTATTGTCTTCTTATACAGTTAACAAATGATCAATGTATTTTTTGTGCTGGGGTGCGATTAAACATCTATTCTATTCCATTCTACAGTTAATAACAATATAAAATGAAGTTAAAGACTTAAACCGAAGTGATGGCCGTAAAACCAAAGTGATGGCCGTAGCATTTTGAATTTTATTGCAAAGTGAAGATATTCTAACGTTAACATATACTTTCCATGCTGTGAAACATTAAAACCAGTGTAATGTATAAAATAAATGCTAGGTTTTCATCCATTGTGTTTTTTTCAAAATGAGGGCATGGGTAAACTTTTGGACAAGCTACACATAAAGTATCGTATATGTTTAAAGGACAAACATGTGTTGTGTGTTTTTTTACCAATAATAAAATGGGGTATGGTGATGAAAATTTATGCTTTATTGTATTATGGTCTTACAAAATTTAATATAAAGCAGAAATTGTTAATATTGAAAAGTAATGTTTGATTGTTATATCGTTTGGGTTGATTGGGGTATGAATTAAAAAAAAAAAAGCAAATTTGAAGCTAAATTAATGAAGCAATTTTTTTTATTTAATTTTTTAATTTCATTTTCATTTTTATTCGATCTTGCATTCACATATTTAAATACATACAGTACATCTACACAAAACGATTATTGTCACATTAAAACGAAATATATATATCCATGAATATTATACAGTTAAGATATTGCTGGATACATTTATGAAAATAAAGCCATCTCAATATTTTCCCATCGTTTTCTTATTCTAGAAGATTTGTCCTCTTCTTTGTCCTTTTGTTAATACCCAGATGGATTGGGAGATAAACAAATTCTCTTTTCATTCTTCAGGTAGGTTATCGTGGATTTAAAACCTCTAACTGTCATTTTAAATGAACGTGATAGCATGAGGATTTTTAAATGATATAAATTTGACACATACTTACAAACATACACAAGCAAGATCTTATTTGATTTTGAATTCTTTTCTTTTTTTTCTTTTTTTTTAAACAATAAAGCTTCTAATTATAATAAATATAATAGTAATGTAATTATTAATTTTATAGTAACAAGCTACCTATATCATCCAAAAATGTGAAAAGTTATTCTATTGTTGTGATGGAAAAACTAAGATGTTAAGAGGTTTTTTTAAATTATTAAATTTTGTCTCAATTATGTTGTCTTTAGTGTATATGAATACAGAATATATTAATTGAAAATGGATTGTTGTTGTTATCAACAATTCTCCTCCTTTGTCAATAGCCACCTTCTGTATCATGATAGTCACAAGCATTAATCAAATTACAGTAATATAATAATATTTTTTTCATGCTTTTTATCACTATATTATGAAAACAATTAAGAACAGTCTTGCTACCTTCTCAAAATCTTTAAAGCTAGAATTAGGTTCTATATAGTTAAATCTAGCTTGGAACCGTTCAGCAAATTGCATAACACAAAACTGAGCATTTTAATACTCTCTCCTTTATATTGTTCACTGAATGCTCAGACAGGGGTTCCAGTAACTCTTAACAAATGCTGCTGTATGCTGCAGGTTTTAGGAATAGTCTTGCAACCTTCTAATCGGCTTTGAAGCTAGAATAACTTTCTATATAGTCAAATCTACTTTGGAACCGTATTTGTAATACCCTCTCCTGCAGATTCTTCTTTCTTTTTCGGATCCCAGCAACTTGAACAAATTCTGCTGTGTGCGACAGGTTGTTCTTGGGGCCAGATAGTTTCTCCTTCAGGGCCTGACTGCGTGTGTGTGTGTAGTTTGGACAATGTTGCTGGAAATTATCTGCCCTTCTTGTTGTGTAGTGCATCTTGATGGAGATTCTTTCTGCATCCCAATTAATAACATTTAGTGGCTTGCACGTCATTCCTTCGGTCTTTCAATTCTGTTATCAATCTTGTCTCTACCCTTTGACCAATTCAGCTTGGATGACCTTACCAGGAGCTGAAGCTCATGCTGGTGTAGTTCTTGTAGTCACCAATACATACAAGCTACCTCACCATGTCAAGGAATTCACGGTGAGACCGCTTCTCTAATGTAACAGTAATGTAATGCTGAGACCATGTTTGTCAACTACATTACCATCCATTTCACTTTTTTATCTTTTGATTTGTCAATCTTTTCACTGCTGTCATATCAGTAATCCGGTTATGACAGTGAAGTTGGTGGGTTTTTTAAGGCTGTTGATGGGTTCCCAAAGTTGTGGTGTTATGGGGCATGTCTGCTCGCCATACACTGTTTCAAATTTCTTGTTGGTTTATAGACAGATTTGTAGAATGAGCTCCTGTGCTTGTTCTTCAGCACGTCATTCACACTGGACCATCTCTGCAAGGCCTGTCTTTTTTACAGTGTCCAGTGCAACATGAAAGATTGAAGTTCTTTCCTGTTAAGATGGTTAATGCTGTGACGGTCACAGCTGTATCCATCATTCTTTGTTCAAGTTCTTTACTGTCTTAGATGGCTAATGCTGTTGCAGTCAGAGCTGTATCTGCCATTCTTTTTCCAAGTTCTTTACTGTCTTAGATGGCTAATGCTGTTGCAGTCAGAGCTGTATCTGCCATTCTTTTTCCAAGTTCTTTACTGTATTATATGGCTAATGCTGTTGCAGTCACAGCTGTATCTGCCATTCTTTTTCCAAGTTCTTTACTGTCTTAGATGGCTAATGCTATTGCAGTCAGGGTAGTATCCGCCATTCTTTGTCCAAGTTCTTTACTGTCATAGATGATTAATGTCATTGCAGTCACAGCTGCATCCGCCATCTTTTGGCCAAGTTCTGTCATTTCAACTATATCCAATTAAGGTTCAAGAATGCTATCCATGTCATGCACTGCAGCTATCTGGGCTGTCTGTCCAGGACAGTGGGGTTAGTTGTTAGCAAGAGAAAAGAGTGTGTAGTGGTCTTACACATGGGTGTGCCCATTGGGCTATTTCTCATCACAGCCAGTGCACCACGACTGGTATATCAAAGGCTGTGGTATGTGCTATCCTGTCTGTGGGATGGTACATATAAAATATATTTTTCTGCTAACCAGAAAGAGTAGCCCATGAAGTGGTGACAGCAGGTTTCCTCTCTCATTATCTGTTGTCCGTAACCATATGTCTGATGTCACATAACCGTAATTAAAATGTATTGAGTGCGTCGTTAAATAAAACATTTCTTTCTTTCTTTACACATGGTTGGGAGCCGATATCCTGTACCTACCAGACTTATGTCCGATGACTTAACCACGACACCACTGAGGCCAGTTCTAGATGGGTAATGCTGTCACGGTAACCGTCATTCCTTGTTGACATTCTTTCTTGTCCACATGGTTAATGCTGTCACGGTAACGGTCATTCCTCATTGATGTTCTTTCCTACCTACATGGTTAATGCTGTCACGGTAACAGTCATTCCGTGTTAAGGTTCTTTCCTGTCTACATGTTAAATGCTGCCTTGATCAGGATCCGTTCCACAAAGCGATCTTGGCGCTAAGATCACCTTAAGCTGATGAATGAATGAATGTTTAATGACACGCCATCACAAAATAACACTTCGGCTTTTGAATGTTAAACAAAGGGAAGATAACTGCAAGTGCATAATGTAGTTGTGACTGGGCTCTGAGCTGTATTTACCATTCTTCATCTTCCAATTGTATCTGAATTTTCGTTTTAGAAGGTTCTCGTCTTCACTGTGTGATATGAAAGAGTTGGGTTGTTCGATGCAGCTGCCTGCTGTGGCAGTATGGTCAGCCTTTTTGTTGTCAGCAACTCTTACATGTGCAGGGACCCATTAGAATACTACCATACAGCTTTGGTTAAGAGTGTTCAGTCTTTTCTTTTTGCAATTGTTTTCCCATTGACTGAACTTCCAGTTTGGCTTCTAATTATATATGGCATTTGGGTTATTCCCACCATTGCACCACAACTGGTATATCAAAGACTGTGGTATGTACTGCCCTGTCTTTGGGATGGTACATATAAAAGATCCCATGCTGCTAATCGAAAAGAGTAGCCCATGAAGTGTTGACAGCGGGTTTCCTCTCTCATTATCTGTGTGGTCCTTCACCATATGTTTGACACCATATAACTAAATAAAATGTGTTGAGTGTGTCGTTAAATTAAACATTTCTTTCTTTGGGTTATCTCCAAGGCTTATCCAATCACAAACATGATCTCTATATTTGGAGACAAAAATTATCTCCCAGTATCTCTCGTGATTGTATAAACAGTAGTGATAGCTCCGTCATTCGCCAAATTCACCAATTGCAAATTTCTGAAACAAATGACAAATTTCGGGAACAATTGGCAAATGTTATTTTGATTTGGCGAAAACATTCTATGTACTAATTGATATTTTGTTGAAAAATAACTGTGAATTTTGTATATTTAAAGATAATTTGGCAAATGGTTTTGGTTACACAGAGCTATCCCTAAAAGTAGTAACATTGGATTTTCTGTTTGCATTTTTGTTTCGTTTTTCTTTCTTAGTAGATCAAAAAGCATCTGTTAAGGAACAAAATGACCATAATTGGCTTCATTTCACTTCATGAATTTTAAAAAAGACAGTGCATTTAAAATGTTACATAACTCTTTGACCATAATTAGCTTCATTTCACTTCATGAATTAAAAACAAAAAGAGAGACGGTACTTTAAAATGTTACATAACTCTTTGACAAACGCCCATTTCCTTCCCATGTTTTGTGGCACATCCTTCAGAATATCATGCAGTCGTAGAATGGCCTCTTCAAAATATAGCTTGGTTTGTAACCTGTGTATAAAGGACACTCCATTGATTGGTTCATCAATGGCTCTGGTATGTGATGTCCTGTTTGGGAAATGCACACAAAATATCTTATTGCAATTCCATAGTAGTCTATGTGATAGCATAGTTCTGTATCTTATATCCACACAAATTACCAATATATTAAAGGTTGTGGTATGTACTGTTCCGTCTTTAGAATATAAAAGATATCGTACTTCTTTATCAAGAGTAGTATGTGTGGTTTCCTCTCTCTTTCTGTTGATAGTGTCAAAATAACTATTTTTATTTGAAAAATGTGCTAAAGGTGTCATTAAACAAACATTCCTTTCTTTTCCTCTCAAGGCTAATGCTGGGTTTGCAGAAAATTTCACCAAATTATTTACTAAACTTTAAAAATTGCCAAAACCCAGTTATTGTCTAACAAAATGTTATTTATTTCATAAAATTATTTCGCAAAATCAAAATATAATTCCCCCCTTTTTGAAATTCACAATTGGCAAATTAATCGAGTGCTAGAGCTGGCCCTGCCTGTTTCCATTTGAAAACCAAGTGTTGAAATAACTATATAGCCATAGTTTAAAAATGTGCTGCGGTGTCGTTGAACAAACATTCCTTTCCTTTCTTCTTGACCGTATCAAAATATCCATATGTTAGACATCAAATAGCCGTAGTTTAAAATGTGCTGAGGTGTCGTTTAATACATAAGACTTTCCTTTCCTTCACAAACCAAGTGTCAAAAATAACCATATGTTAGACACCAAATAGCCATAGTTTAAAATGTGCTGAGGTGTCGTTTAATACTTTTTTTTCTTTTTTTTGTTTAACGACGCACTCAACACATTATAAGTACGGTTTTATCGGCATCGGACATGATTATGTCGAGAAAAAAACCCAGTGGTTAGCCGACAGGGATCGATCCTAGACCAACCGCATATCAGGTGGGCACTGTACCACTGGGCCATGCTGCCCGCTCGTTTAATACATAAGTGTTTCTTTTCCTTTCCAAACCAAGTGTCAAAATAACCATATGTTAGACACCAAATAGCCATAGTTTAAAATGTGCCGAGGTGTCGTTAAGCAAACATTCCTTTCCTTTCTTCTCTCACTCTCCACCAAGTGTCAAAATAACCATATGTTAGACATCAAATAGCCGTAGTTTAAAATGTGCTGAGGTGTCATTGAAGATTTTTTTTTTTTTACGGTAACCATACCTAAGATGGCAAATGATCATAGTTTAAAAGTATGCTGAATTGTAAGTACATGTATTTACAAACATTCCTTTCCTTTTACACTGTATAACTGCTGTAATGTATAGCTTACTACTGATGTAAATATTGTACACAGTAATTTTGATAGCATACTGTATGTTAATGCTTATGAGTTTCTTTTAACTCTCAACCCAATTTCTGTGCTTGTTAATAAAATACATGAAATAAAATATGTTTTAAAACAATATGAATTTGCCTCTTCATGTTTAGTTAAAAAACATTTATTAAAAAAACTTCTTGGTTATTATCTTCTTCTTCTTTGTCGAACGCTCAGACAGGGACTCCAGTTGCTACATTGCAGGTTCACCAAAGAGTTTCTCCTTGACAGTTTTGTCTGTAGACCAGGCTGCTTTTCTCTGGTCTTGGTAGATAGGATAGTGTTGTAAGAAATGATCCACTGTCATGAGTTATTATCCCACATTGGCATTATTATTGGTTATTATAACTCCAGTGTTTCTGCCAGAAAGAAATTTTGGGATATGGTGCTGTGGAATTGAATACAACCAGTCAACAGGAAGTATGGGGGGGGGGGGGGGGCTCCCCCAGAAATAAAATGGGTTATGGTTAGGGTTAAAAAAATAATACAGTAATTATAAGAGTAAATAATTTTGTCAAAAGGTGACCTTAAAAAAAAAATGCCAAAAAATTGGGTATGGTGCTGTACCTGTTTTACCCTTGGTGCCATTAATCCTCTGCCATTGATGGTAGCTCCCCAGTAATTTGGGAGGCCAAAATGAAATAAAATAATTGTGCCTATTTGAATGTTTATAGACTATGAATCCCACTTTCTATGACCAGCTTATCAAGTGTATTCTCCCACATGCGCAACAGTGTCTTGTTTACATTTTTTCCTTCTATTTTTCTTTCCTTACAAACTATAATGTTATGTCAGTCCCAAGTGAATCCAGTTAAGACGGAAGGAAAGAAATGTTTTATTTAACAAGCACTCAACAAATTTTATTTAAGGTTATATGGCATCAGACATATGGTTAAGGACCACACACATATCGAGAGAGGAAACCCACTGTTGCCACTTCAATTAGCAGCAAGGGATCTTTTATATGCACCATCCCACACAGGATAGTACATAACACAGCTTTTGTTACAACAGTTGTGGAGCACTGGCTGGAATGAGAAATAGCCCAATGGGTCCACAGACGAGGATCGATCCTGGACCGACGGAGCATCAAGAGAACACTTTACCACTGGGCAACGTCCCTGCATGTGCACGTGTGTATGTATATATTTATTTGAAACATAGCCAACAGCCCGTTGCCACACAAAAACCAAGTAAAGTTTAAAGTTGGTTTTGTTCAACGCACTCAACACATAACTACGGTTATATCGGCGTCGGACATACGGTTATGTCGAGAAAGAAACCCAGTGGTTAGCTGACAGGGATCGATCCTAGACCGATCGCGCATCAGTCAGGCACTGTACCACTGGGCTATGCTGTCCGCTGTTCTGTTCAACAACACCACTAGAGCACATTGATTTATTAATCATCGGCTATTGGATGTCAAATATTTGGTAATTTTTCCATAGTATTAGAGAGGAAACCTACTTCATGTTTCCATTAGTAGCAATGGATCTTTTATATGCACTATCCCATACAGGGTAGCACATACCATGACCTTTGATGTACCAGTCATTGTGCACTGGCTAAAATGAGAAATAGCCCAATGGGTCCATTGACGGGGATCAATCCCAGATTGCCAAGCAACCCAAGCAGACATTACCACCGAGTTATGTCCCATCAGCACAACCAAGAAAGAAAGAAATGCTTTAACAATACATTTTATTCAAGGTTATATGGCATCAGACATATTGTTAAGGACTACACAGAATTTGAGAGGAAACCTACTGTCGCCACTTCATGGGTTACTCTTTTTCTATTAGCAGCAAGTGATATTTTATTTGAAAGTGGTTTACACCTACCCAATGAGCCTTGCGGAGCACTCATTCAGGGTTTGGAGTCTGTATCTGGATTAAAAATCCCATGCCTCGACCGAGATCTGAACCCAGTACCTACCAGCCTGTGGAATGATGGTTTAACCACGACTTCACCGAGGCTGGTCAGCACAACCAAGTAAGGGGACACCAGTAAGTCCTTGTTGTTCTCCACTATACATGTGGCAACAGCAAGCTTCCGGTATATACCACATGTTGAATTAGGAGATAACCAACCATATGGAGTTTTTAAGATTTGAAGGGGTTATTGTCCATTTGATCCTGCAAATGTAATTTTTTACCAAAGGAGATAACCATATGGAGTTTTTAGATTTGCAGGTGGCATGGAAATGTATTTTTTTATATTAACCTTTTTCGTAAGAGAATTATACAAAATTCTCCTTCTTCTGCGTTCCCAAGACCAAACTTCCAGTCCTGTTCTTACCAGGAAGTCTGCTGTCCGTCGAAGGGACGATGTTGGTCCCCAAAATTTCTCTTTTAGGTCCACTGGATACAGCAAAAATGTATACTGTTTTGGTTTAGCCAAATTTGAGACTTGGATATTTCTTTGAAAAAAAACACAAATCAATCAAAAAGTAGTTATTTTTTAAGGAAAAGGTTGTTGGACAAAGACTAAATTTTGTAAATCACTTTATATAAAAATTAGCAATTGGCTGATTTGGCAATGAACAAGATGGGCCTGGGAAAAGGTACTCTGTATGAGCACTGTATCAATAAACACACTTTTTAAATAATGTCAATGGGAAGCGTGATGTTTGAAAATGTGTTGAGGTGTTAAACAAACATTCCTTTCCTTTCATAAAGGAAGGAAGGAAGGAAATGTTTTATTTAACTACACACTCAACATATTTGATTTTCGGCTATATGGCATTAAGGACCACACAGATTTTGAGAGAGGAAACCTGCTGTCACCACTCTTTTTCGCTTAGCATCAATGGATCTTTTATATGTACCATCCCACAGACAGGATAGTACATACCATAGTATTTATTACACCAGTTGTGGATCCGACGTGGATCCATCTTAAACTGGCCACACCTCAAGCAATCTTTTCCACTAGGCTACGTCCCACCCCTTCATAGAAAAAGATTTAATATAAATTGGTCAAAACACAGACATAGCCCAGTGGTACAGTGCCAGCCTGATGCGCGGTCGGTCTAGGATCGATCCCCGTCAGCTTACCACTAGGGTTTTTTCTCGACATAACCATATGTCTGAGGCCGATATCACCGTATTTATAATGTGTTGAGTGCATTGTTAAACAAAAACAACAAAAAAACACAGACAGTTATCACACACAATGGACACAAGAAACAATAACACATATGCTGACTGTGAAATGTTTTTATGTGAAAAATGCATATTTTACAATGAATGATGTAGTATTCAACCAGTCAGTGAAAAACTTTTTTTTAATTTAAAAAGGGACACAAAAGGATACACATTAGTACATGTATAATTAGAGCTAATCTTGTTTTCTGTATAGCACTTCACACAAAATGTCATTACAAGAAACACAATTAAACAGCTATAAGTTTATGGTCTTTTTTTCTTCTATAAATACGGTAAAAGAAATCAAATGTTTGTTTAATATATTTAGTTAATACTGTTGTTAAAAAAAATATTACTTCAACCAATTTAGATGGTAAACCATTGTTGTTGTCATAATAAATCTATTAAAATATGTGAACTACATTGTGATATATAAAAAAATGTGATATAAAAAATTCTGTTCACAGACTGTAACAGACTTCAAAGTGCCTTCTGGGTAATATTATGTTAAAATAACCCTTGTTTCCTTGATATTAAAGTATACGTTAACTGCTATTCAAATTTATGTCTTTATATGATCTGGGCTTTTACAGTTAACTTTTCATAAAAAATTTCAGCAAACAAAATGCTTTCACAAACTTATTTTTCTTTTTCGCAATTGGCAAACGAACAGGGTGAGCCCCGACATGGCATATACCTTTTCTGTTTCTTACAAACAGGTATTACCTCTTTAATATAAGAAATGATGTTGCAGTGTCAAATAATTTTATTCAGTGCAGTCTTTAAAAGACTTGTGGAATGACTTGGCTTGTAAAACATCTCACAAGAGATTCGTGAAACATATTTTAGGATTTGTGAAATCACATAATATCTGTGAAATTGTCCAAAGACTTGTGAAATTCATAAAGACTTAAACGTCATTGCGTGAAATGGGAAGTCTTCTCTGCTTCCACAGATTTGAAAATGGAAGCAAAATGCTAAACTTGAGAAATGGTGCCTTTAACACATGTGAAATGACTTGGCTCATGAAACATCTCTCGAGCTTTGTGAAATATCTTTAAGATGGAGAAAAAACCAATTTCTTTAAGATTTGTGAAAAGTTGCAAGACGTGAAAGATATTTCAAAATTTGTGAAATCTCTTTAAATTTGTGAAATGTCATTAGATTTGTGATACATATTTTGAAATTTGTGGAATCTCTTTAGATTTGTGAAATTGTTTCTTACAACTTATATAAAATTTACGAAGTGATCCATTGTGGAGACCATAAACTCTTCCCATGTGATCATACCTAATGTTAATTGCCACAATCAGCTGGCAAAGCCACAACACAGATGTTTTACTAAGATGTCAAACAATTTCAGTCTCATTGCTGATTTCAGTCTCATTGCCGATTTCAGTCTCATTGCCAGATGCACATTGGTATAATTTGTGTAGATTCAACTAGATATTCACACACTCCTCAGCAGAATGTTTCACTTTTTCTCAGGGGTGCTCAGTCCATATTTTGCTTTCAAATCCTGCAAATCCTGTTTCTTTTTATCAGTGTCCACTTTTTTGAATGTCTGCAAATAAACAAAAGACATTAGATGAATAAAGCTTATAAAATATGTGTTTAATAATATTAATTATGGAAATATCTTTCCCTTAAATATGATGGAAATAAGAGGATTAATAAGCTACAACTTTACTATAGAATAGTAAAAATTGGATATATCACCTAAAGGAGAGGTATCGTTTAAAAACACTAACACTGTGGGGGTGGGGGCAGGATATTTATATTTACAACTGCAACATCTGACTTTTTCTCACTAGTCATTGGGCATAGCAATATGAGTTATTTACTAGCCCAACATAGAATATCACTAGCCATGGGAGTGGGGCTACCATTATCTAGAAGTTCTGTCGGGCATGGCAATATGAGTTATTTACTAGCCCAACACTGAATATCACTAGCCATGGGAGTGAGGTTACCATTATCTAGAAGCCATAATTTTAAACTTGGTAAAACTGTCATAACTTATAGGCTACCCTGCCTGTACTTTGCTCATTTCAATGCCTGAAACTGGGAAATAAAAATGACATCAAACCTCACCACAATCTGGGGGTGTTTTTTTTAGAGTAGTGATTAATTGTTCCTTTGACAGTGGAGTTTAAGATATTACTATACTGAGTATTGATATTTAACTTTTTTGTAACAGTATTTTTTTTATTTGTGGAAATACCGTAAATAAATTGCCGTTATGCTCCAGTTGGCCATATCAACTGTTGAAAATTCCAGGGAAAGGCCCGATGGGGTTTATACATTTTGTTATAAAGCACATTTCACGACTTTCTGTGCAAATCTAGCCATAGCGCCACGACTGGTACATCAAAGGCCATGGTGTGTGCTATCCTGTCTATGGGATGGTGCATATAAAATATCCCTTGCTACTGATGGAAAAATGTAGCAGGTTTTCTTTCTTAAGAGTATATGTCAAAATTACCAAACATTTGACATCCAATAGCCAATGATTAATAAACCAATGTGGTCTAGTTATGTCGTTAAACAAAACAATTTTTTTTTTTTTAACGACGCACTCAACACATTAAATTACGGTTATATCGGCATCGGACATATAGTTATGTCGAGAAAAAAAACTAGTGGTTAGCTGACGGGGATCGATCCTAGACCGACCATCAGGCTGGCACTGTACCACTGGGCTATGCTGCCCGCTGCAAGTACCAAATACTGCTTATTTCGATGCCTGCACAAACATAACAGCCCACCTTGTTTGGCTGGTAGTAGAGGACGACGAGATAGCGGTTACAGACGTTGAAACCAGACAGGTGATCACAGGCGTTCTTGGCATCGAAGATGTCTTCATACACTACAAATGCGGTGCCCTTGGTGTCCGGCGTGTTGCCACTGAAACAAATAGATTCCAGTCATTATAAGGAATGTTTGGTTAATTACAACTCAGTGCATTTTAAATTATGGCTATTTGGTACTGATACATGGTTATGTTGACACACACACAATTTATTTAGAAAACTGGTTTGAGAGAGAGAGAGAGAGAGAGAGAGAGAGAGAAAGAGAGAGAGAGAGAGAGAGAGAGAGTGAGAGAGACAGACAAGGAAAATATGTGATGAGGGATGGAGGGAATTATGGAAGAGGACTACATCAGACATTGTGGGGTGATCAGCTATGAAAGTTTAAGACATCGGTAGACAACTTTAAAATATTAAACAGTAGTTGATAATCAATTTTAATTCACTACAAATATTGATAATCAAGATTTTAAAAACAAAATTTTACCTGGGATAGAAGGCAGGCATGCAAAACAAACTTGCTGCCTGTCACATAGGCTACTCGTATAAAATAAAAATCAGTGGACAGAGATGGTTTATATGAACGTTTCCATAGATAGGACTGTACATATAATGGCCTTTGATGTATCAATTGGGAGGACCTGGTTGGGATGGGGGGGAAAACTGGGAGTAATTAATCCTGCAATCCTCTATGTCCCGCCCTACAACTAATCAAATGCACTAATTTTTAATTTGACACGCCTGCAACTTACACTCGTATTTGTCTGATAGCACCATATTTTCCAAATATATCGTACATCTCTTCTCCTGTAATTTTGTACGGAAGATTTTTTATGTACAAAATTCTGTTGACTTCCGGCGGAAGCCTAACCTGTAAGTAATAAAATAAATATACTTTAAGCAGATAATTAATTTTAATAAATGAATGTCCAAACACTACTCGAGGATTGAAAAAGAAATGACATGTCCTTTCCAAGAAGAAAGGGAGAGAACTTTGATAATAATTAGAAAAAAAGGGGAATTGAACATTTACCGGTATATTTTGTAATGTTTCATGTTCCACTATTATTTGGAAAGGTTCCTAATTACATACATATATATTGTAAACAATGATATAAATTCAACATACTAGATGATAAACATAATACTGTATTTAGACTTTGCTAAGATCTCCTAGGACAAAAAAACATGACTTTTTTTTGCCGTCTGCCATTCTACTTTTTTTTAATGGAATCCTCTTCAAGAAGGGTGGAAGCCTCTGATATATGTGACATATTCAATATGACATCATCATGAATGCTTAAATTTATGTTAACGTTATGGTGTAGTTAGATTATGTTATATCCTTTCACCCCTCTTGGAGAGTATTCAGGCTAAGGTGACAAAGAATTTTAGAAAGGTAGTCCACTGGGCGAATTGACTGGATACGGCATAATTATCTAGTAGAGCTACTATTTGACCATTGTTAGAGTTATTCAATGTTATGGTAAAAAGGAACCATATTTAATTAACTTATTTTATTAGTAGCCTACTAGTACATGTGTATTTACAACATCCAAATTAAATGTGTGCGTGTTTCATTTGAAGGGATCGTAGTCATAACGGCCCCAGTACTAAACGGCTGTAACAATAATTGGTCAAAACGGCCCCAAAAAATTCAAAGTGGCCAAAGTGAAAAAGTCAAAACGACCCTTAACAAAAGTCAAAACAGCCAAAGTGAATGTAGGCCTATATTATTTTTATTATCGTTTTGCAGATGATATAGTGTTATTGGCAGATAATATAGATTATACTTATGTTGTTAATATTGAAAAGACATAAATCAGTTTAAGTTATAGTAACATCATCCTTTTCCGAGATATTCGTCTAGTTAGAACATGGTTATTGCGGCCGTTGAGTAACAGGTGTAATATATCTCGGGCTACGGTCTCGATCATTACACAATATATTTATTGTTTTTTAATGTAATATCTTGCTCAAAATTAAGACCCCACCCCCACCTCGACGAGCAGTGCCACTTGGAACTCTATCAATGTTAAATAAAATGTAAATTGTGTTGTGTGGGCTAATATATTGTTACCAGTGATTTCGTTGTTTTTATACATATTTTTTTAACTGCCAGACTGATATAGACTATATTGATAACTAATTATTTCTAATGGAAATTAATTTAACATGATAGTACCTACTGACCGTTTTGACCATTTCCTTTGGCCGTTTTGACCAATTTCTTTGGCCGTTTTGACTTACATGTTCAGGGCCGTTTCATCATAGGGCCGTTTTGACCGCAGACCCATCTGAAGGAAGACAGCCACTCCCAAGGAAATGTTATCGCTCTTGCATTACCACAACATTTATTTCATCCTTCTGGCACTGCCACAAAAAAGACTGCCACCCTAGACTAGTTTATATACCAAACAACAACATTTTACCTTTATTCTCTTTGTAATGCATTATTATTATTTACTTATTTTTACTTCAATGCAAGTCAAGCTGCATACTTTGG
>JAECMU010006364.1:0-12874 GCA_016106625.1 Dracogyra subfuscus | reverse complement strand
GTTATACAGCATCGGACATATGGCATATGTCCGATGCTGTATAACCGTAAATAAAATGTGTTGAGTGCATCATTAAATAAAACATTTCTTTCTTTCTTTCTATCAGTTTCCATTGTAAATACAATATCAAAAGCTGCTTAAAATGCTCTAGAATGTTTACAAAATGAACTACCCATGGGATCAGTGATTTTTAAAAACATATACCTGTCATAATTAAAAATTCATAAGTCCTACTTTTAAAATAATACAATGCTGCTAATACTAGAGCAGTGATCAACAAATCATCAGCTATTGAAGTCAAATGTTTGGTAATTTTGACAATCTTAAGTCTAGGTTTGTTTTGTTTAACTACACCACTAGAGCACAGTAATCAGTTAATCATCAGCTATTAATTGGATATCAAACATTTGGTAATGCTGACATACAACCTGTTACATTTTTATCTTGTTTTCAGGGCTCGAAATTTGCCAAACAATATGGTGGCCCAAAAACTAACAGATGTTGGCAAATTATAGTAAGCTAACCAAGAACAAGATTTGAATGTGGAATAAACAGTGTGGGTGCTTAACGTCTTTTTTGAGTTGGCATCCGGGCAAGTGGTGACAGCACTTTCACTTGCCCGGTGCTATATTCACTTGCCCAAATAATACTTTTATTTAATTATTAATTATTGATTTAAATTTTGCGTTTAAAAATTGGTCATCGATCAGGCGGGCAACCTTACTGTGGGTTTTCAGTCGCCCGTCGTCGTTTTCAGTCGCCAGGAGTGATCGGGCGACCGTTACGTTCAAACCCTGAATAAATATATGCAATTGA
The DNA here is from genome assembly GCA_016106625.1 of Dracogyra subfuscus. Lineage (NCBI taxonomy): Eukaryota > Metazoa > Mollusca > Gastropoda > Neomphalida > Peltospiridae > Dracogyra > Dracogyra subfuscus. Next base: position 12,058 of record JAECMU010006364.1, on the reverse strand, counting down.
CAGTATACCAATTGACAGTGGCTTATATGTTATTGCTCTAAAGAAGATTGATGAAATAATATTATTTGGCCAACTACAGATATGACACCATTATGGGTTTTTTTAATATTTAAGTCGCCTAAACAGGACATTGGCTGCATTTGGCGATCTGGCCACAAACTGTTTCCAGCCCTGGATTTAGAAATAAACTATTCACATGTAAAGGTCAAAGATAATTTTAATGGAGACCGTTCACAACAATATATATGTATATACCAGAAGACAAGCATTAAATCCATGCACTAAAAGATAGGCAGCCAAATCACTACAGATATGCTCCATAAAGTTGCAATACATCGTGGTACAGGTACAGGTACAGGAGGTACACAAGTGTACTTGCCATTACAAATCGTTCAGCTCTTCTCTCCACTCTAAACAGGAAGTGGTTAATGGCGGCACCGCTTCATTTTATGCGTGATCTTGTCAGTTTTATGATCTTTTTCTAACAGCAATCGGAGAAAGTAGGATAACGTTCAATGTATATAGCCGACCGAAGACACATGTACTGTATACATGTACATCTAGAAATAGACCCTATCTAAAAAAAATCTAAGAAAAGGTACCAGATTGTAACTAAGAGGGGAATGAAGGCAGCAGCCCTAGAAATTCGTGGCAGCATTCGGCAATGCTGTCGCAAAAGCTATCGCAAAATTGATTTGCGACAGAATTTCATTGCCGTCGCAAATCTGAAGGCATTTTTCTCTGAACTCGGGGTCAATTACAGATCCCAGAAAAGCATTTATAATTGAATGTGGCCCAATGTTTCCTGAATTAATATAAATCAGTTTATTCCAGTATAGAAGCTTATGAATGTAAATGATAGATGTCAGGTTTTAGCATATTATTACTGGAGTAGATCATATATGAATAATTTTGACAGCATTAATCTTTTTTTTTAAATTACCGCTGTAGTGCTGTTGCAAAATTGATTTGCGACGGCACTTAACTGCAATAGCAAACTTGTCAGAATTGCAAGGGCTGAGGCAGAAATTTTTTTCATTTAACAATGCACTCAACACATTTTATTTATGGTCATATGGCATCGGACACATGGTTAAGGACCACACAGATATTGAGAGAAGACTGTTGCCACTTCATGGGCTACTCTTTTTGATAAGCAGCAAGGAATATTTTATATGCACCATCATACAGACAGGATAGTACATACCATGGCCTTTGTTACACCAGTTGTAGAGCACTGGCTGGAACGATATATAGCCCAATGGTCCCACCGATATGGAGCGATCCCAAACAGACTGTGCATGAAGCGAGTGCTTTACCACTGGGCTATGTCTCACACACACACACACCGGATAGAGGAGATAACAGAGAGGGGATACAGAAGGGTAGGTTTATGTGGGTTTTTTAACAACACCACTAGATCACATTGATTTATTAATCATCGGCTACTGGATGTCAAACATTTGGTCATATTGACAAAGTCATAGAGAGGAAACGTGTTACATTTTTCCATTAGTAGCATGAGATATTCTATATGTATGCATCATCCCTCAGACAGGATAGCACACACCACAGACTTTGATATACCAGTCGTGGTACACTGGCTGGAACGAGATATAGCCCAATGGGCCTACCCATGGGGATTGATCGATTCTAAAGCAACCACACATGAAGCAAGCACTCTACCAATGGGCTACAACCTGCCCCTTCGGAAGGGAAGAAGGCGTAAAAGTGTGTGGTATACATGCATGCCCTAGCTAGCAAAATTGTCTACATACATACGACATTTTTTAAAATATCAAACCGGCCTCGGTGGCATTGTGGTTAGGCCATCGATCTAGAGGCTGGTACGTACTGGGTTCAGATCCCAGTCGAGGCATGGGATTTTTAATCCACATTCCGACTCCAAACCCTGAGCGAGTGCTCTGCAAGGTTCATTTCTAGAAGCTTTGCCATACAGTTTGATTCCTGTGTAACATTTTGAAAGAAAAGAAAAAAACACTCAGAAACACAACATATTTAAACTTAAAGACTGCCCTTTATAGAAATGTATTTTTTTTTTTTTTTACACAATAACGGACTATTATGAATAACCTCACTGGGTTTTTTCTCGGTCTAGCTAGTCCTCCATGACTGGTATATCAAAGGCTGTAGTATATGCTGTCTTGTCTGTGAAATGGTGCATATAAAAGATCTACTAATGGAGAAATGTACAGGTTTTATCTCTAAGACTGTGTGTCAAAATTACTATATGGATGATATTCAGTACTCAATGATTAATAAAGAAACAAGCTCTGGTGTTGTCATTAAACAACAAAAAAACCTAAATTTAAAAGTTTTATTGTAAGTCTGACATTAATCCCAACAAAACATCTATTCAAAAACAACTCTACTTTTTTTTTAAAAGAAGAAATATACACACTGAATTTCTCATAGTGGACTCCCCTTGAAAAAATAGTGAAAAATAGTGGACTCCCCTTGAAAAGTAGTGTACTCCCCTTGACAAATAGTGAAAAATAGTGGACTCCCCTTGACAAATAGTGGCAATGGCCCTGGCATTATGGCATATCGTTTTGTATATAACAGCTTGACTATTGACTGGAAAACAAATGTGATTTAAAGACAACCTGTTGCCTTGACTTTTGTCGACAGGTCTTCAGGTGTAAACACTTAGGTGTTTATTTGTAATAAATAATATAAATCTATAAACACAAAAATCTACTGGCAACATGTGGAAAGATCATCTTGTGCTATATGTAGGAAAGCATGGTTGTCTGAACATATACAGTTAAACCGGTTTTAAGCAGTAACACAAGGGAAAGAAAGAAAAGAAATGTATTATTTAATGACGCACTCAAACATTTTATTTACAGTTATATGGGTTTTTTTGGGGGGCGGGTTTGTTAATTATTTTTTTTTAACAATGCACTCAACACATTATAATGACAGTTATATCGGCGTCGGACATATGATTATGTCGAGAAAAAAAAACAGTGGTTAGCTGACGGGGATTGATCCTAGACCGACCACGCATCAGGCGGGCACTGTACCACTGGGACGACTGTTTTATTAAACGACACACTCAACAAATATATATATATATATATATATACATATATATAATTATATATTTAAAAAAAAAAACATTTAAAAAGAAAACAAAACCTAAACTGCCTAAATTGCAGGTGCAATAATTGACTCTGCTATGCCACTTCAATAAATGTCACTCGGTTTCGTTTAGAAATGGGATATGATGACGCAGAAAACAAACAGGTAAGATAAACCAACTTTCAGCTGAGGAGAAAATCCTTTACAGAAAATTCTTCAGTTCCTCAGACTAGGTTCAACGTTCAGTGTAATTACTGAGACGCTGTTTTACACATATTTTTTTTCTTCAAATGATTAATCTTACGACTTGAAGCCAGGTATAGAGAACATTATCTGTATACTTAGAGAAGTAAAAGAAGAAAGAAAGAAATGTTTTATTTAACGTTGCACTCAAGATAGCAGAAATTTATGTACATCATGGCCAGGAAACATACATGGTATCTGAAATGTACAAGCTGAAACTTACTTAATGACGCACTCAACACATTTTATTTACGGTTATCTGAGTCAGACATATTGTGAAGGACCACACAGATACTGAGAAGAAACCCGCTTTCCCCTCTTCATGGGCTACTCTTTCCGATTAACAGCAAGGGATCTTTTATTTGTGCTTCCCACAGACAGGATAGCACAAAGTCGGTATCTGAATTAAAAATCCCATGCCTCGACTGGGATCTGAACACAGTACCTACCAGCCTGTAGACTGATGGCTAACCACGATGCCACCGAGGCTGGTTAGAAGTAAAAGAAGAAAGAAAGAAATGGTTTATTTAACAACGCACTCAGATACCAGAAATGTATGTATCCTGGCCAGGAAACATACAGGGTATCCGAAATGTACAAGTTGAAACTTACATGCTGACACCAATTACATAGACTTGCTGTTTTCACCAGGTAAACAGATCTCTACATGTGTAACTTTCTCAGTCTGGCTTCAGGAACATGCAGATAGAAACAAATGCTTCATTTAATGATGCACTCAACACATTTTATTTACGGTTATATGGCATCAGACATATGGTGAAGGACCACACAGATATTGAGAGAGGTATCCCACTGTCTCTCTGGTAAAAAAAAGAAAGAAAGAAAGAAAGAAATGCTTTATTTAATGACGCACTCAACACATTTTATTTACAGTTATATGGTGTCAGACATATGGTCAAAGACAACACAGATTTTGAGAGGAAACCCACTGCTACCACTTCATGGGCTACTTTTATGTCGATTAGCAGCAAGGGATCTGTTATTTGCGCTTCCCACAGGTAGGATAGCACAAATCATGGCCTTTGTTGAACCAGTTATGGCGTCGTGGTTAGGCTGGTAGGTTCTGGGTTCGGATCCCAGTTGAGGCATGGGAATTTTAATTTAGATACAGACTCCAAACCCTGAGTGACTGCTCCGCAAGACTCAATGGGTAGGTGTAAGCCACTTGTACCGACCAGTGATTCATAACTGGTTCAACAAAGGCCATGGTTTGTGCTATCCTGCCCGTGGGAGGTGCAAATAAAAGAACCCTTGCTGCTAATCGGAAAGAGTAGCCCATGCCCATGAAGTGACGACAGTGGGTTTTCTCTGAAAATCTGTGTGGTCCTTAACCATATGTCTACTGCCATATAACTGTAAATAAAATGTGTTGAGTGCTTCATTAAATAAACCATTTCTTTCTTTCTTTCTTTCTTTTTTTTACCAGAGAGACAGTGGGATACCTCTCTCAATATCTCTGTGGTCCTTCACCATATGTCTGACACCATATAACCGTAAATAAAATGTGTTGAGTGCATCATTAAATAAAGCATTTCTTTCTTTCTTTTTTTACTAGAGAGACAGTGGGATACCTCTCTCAATATCTGTGTGGTCCTTCACCATATGTCTGACACCATATCACCGTAAATAAAATGTGTTGAGTGTGTCGTTAAATAAAGCATTTCTTTCTTTCTGCATGTTCCTGAAGCCAGACTGAGAAAGTTAAACATGTACAGATCTGTTTACCTGGTGAAAACAGCAAGTCTATGTAATTGGTGTCAGCATGTAAGTTTCAACTTGTACATTTTGGATGCTGTGTATGTTTCCGGGGCATGATATATACATTTCTGGTATCTGGCACAAAGCTAAGGAGTTGATAACAGACATTATTATACCAATTACCTCTGGTGTATATTCTAACCAGCTATGATATTAATGTGGGGAATACAAAATATATGGTTGTATACAACCGATAGGAACTGCCAAGTAGAAGTAGTGACTGCAGTAATTGCTCTTGGTTTAGAAAAGAATGTTTTGTTTATATAATGACAACCAAGAATACTGGTTAACCAGCAGCAATTAATGAGATACACTGCAGTACAGCGCGGCCAGTTTCATAAAATATTGTAAGATTACGTTTGCGATTCACAGTTATATCGGTCAAATGATTACAAGTGTTTTTGCTTTTATTTCAAGAAGAAAATTACATCATTACACTGTTTACAGACAAAGAAGGCAGCATAGACCAGTGGTACAGTGCCCGCCATGATGCGCGGTCTAGGATCGATCCCCGTCAGCTAACCACTGGGGTTTTTTCTCGACATAATCATATGTCCGACGCCGATATAACCGTAATATAATGTGTGGAGTGCGTCGTTAAAATAAAATAATTTTTTTTTTTTTTTTTTTTAATAATTACAGCCAAAGGAGCATTTTAAGGACAAAAAGAAATGAAATATGTGTATTTAATTCTAACTATATTTGTTGTATTATAACAGTACTAAGAATGGTGGTTTAGTAATAGATTTATGTTTACGTGTAAAACGAGACGTACAAGATTTTTGTGAAATTGGATGGATTTTTGTGTGTGTTTTGTTTAACGACGCACTTAACTCATTTTAACTACGGTTATATCGGCGTCGGGCATATTGTTATGTCGAGAAAAAAACCAGTGGTTAGATGACGGGGATCGATCCAAGACCGACCGCGCATCAGGCGGGCACTGTACCATTGGGCTATGCTGCCCGCTTGGATGGAAAATAGTCCAATATAGGCCCACAGCCTGGGATCGATCAAGTCAAGTAAAGTCAAGTTAAAATGTTTAACATGTACATTCACAGCAAGCTGTTTTAGCACACGCCTGTTATGGACAGAGGTGCCGGCCTCGGCCAGCTCCTCTGTCCAAGACAGAAAGGGGCGGGGGAGAAGGAGGGGACCGAGGTCAGTAGCAGGAGGAGTGGTGGTGGTGGTGCTATGGAATTTTGAATGGAAAGAAAGAAAGAAAGGTTTTATTTAACAATGTACTCAACACATTTTATTTATGGTTATATGGTGTCAGACATATGGTTATGTTGATTAACAGCAAGGGATCTTTTATCTGTGCTTCCTACAGGCAGGATAGCACAAACCATGGCCTTTGTTGAACCAGTTATGGATCACTGGTCGGTGCAAGTGGTTTACACCTACCCACTGAGCCTTGCGGAGCACTCACTCAGGGTTTGGAGTCGGTATCTGGATTAAAAATCCCATGTTTCTACTGGGAACCGAACCCAGTAACTACCAGCCTGTAGACCGATGGCCTAACCACGACGCCACCGAGGCCAGTACAGAATTTTGAATGGAGCAGTTAATATGCCAAAGAGAAAGGTTGCGCATTTTGGTTTGAGCAAATTTTGGCACAGTTTGTGAATGGTCAGTCGAAATGAGAAAGCTGGTACTGAGCTAGTGTTGGTTTTGATATTAGTGAATCGAGAGTAGCTTGTTAATTAAGACCTCTTGGGATCGATCCCAAAAGGACTGCATATTAAGTGAAGGAGGTCAAAATACACTGACAGACAGATCATCCTCCTTCCCTCCACCATAAAATTAATCTAGCTGCCACTGATTTTTATCAGACAAGACTTTTACCATCAAAGGAAGCTAGTTTCAAATGACAAGCATCACGAAACACCATTGAGCTATCAAAATATTTACTTCTTCAGGTCAGAAGTAAGTGACCAGAATCACAATGGCCGTCACAATGGCTGACAGCGGTATCGCAGCAAATGCGAATCAGTGTCATCAATGGCCGAGACAGGCATTGTTCAAAGTAGACGGGCAGAAGCCTTTTCCCAGTATAGGACTACAATGTACTGAAGATGAAGCGCGAAGCTATGCCTTTGTCTAGTGAATCTACAGCAGATCCGCATGCCAATTGACGAGATTAATCTAAATAGATCAAGGGGAGCGAGAGACATATCAGATGAATATGTAGTCAACACAATAAAACTAAAGTATGATATGCATGCATGTTCATGTCGGAATGTGAGCTATTGAGGTTTTCTTTCTTTCAGGGCTTTGATCATACAGTATAAAGTTATTGTTTGCTTTGTTTATAAGAACACCACTAGAGGTAGTACTAAACCAAATAACTTCCGGCTGGGTCAAAGTTCGAGGTGCACCCAACTTTTGACAGAAAAGCGAACACCACAAGTCCTGTGATTGGTAATAAATGTGAGTGTGTTGATTGTAAAAAATAATAGTTTCATCTGGGTAAACAAAATATGCAATTTTATTTCATCTAGTACCAGTGTGTCAATTAAGTAGCCTTGTGCTTGAAACATGTAAGGGGTAAAAAAAGTACTCTGATTGTGTGCGGAACTAGGGTAGTCATAGACGCTATCCGTTATCTCAGAACCGAGCAGCTTGACCCCCAATTCTCTCTGGTTCACTTTAAGTGTGAGGGTGGTAGTATTTATATCCATGGCGTTTATGTCGATTGATACGCTGCAGGTAGGAGTTTTAGCCACATATGTTACTATTGTCGTCTATGAGATTTGATTTGGTAGTATACACCCTAGAGAACATTGATTTATGAATCATCAGATACTGGATGTCAAACGTAGTCTTAGAGGAAGGACAAGTAAAAGTAAAAAGTTTGTTTTATTTAACGACACCACTAGAGTACATTGATTTTGTTTACCTTATCATCGCTATTGGACATCAAGCATGTGGTCATTACTTTTTTAGAATAAACCCACTGTCACCACATTAAGAAACAAATGTTTTATTTAACAATGCACTCAACACATTTTGTTTATGGTTATATGGCGTCAGACATGGTTAAGGACCACACAGATATTGTGAGAAGAAATCCCGCTGTCGCCGCTTCATGGGCTACTCTTTTCAATTAGCAGCAATGGATCTTTTATATGCACCATCCCACATACAGAATAGCACATACCACGGCCTTTGATATATCAGTCATGGTGCACTGGCTGTGACGAGAAATAGCCCAATGGGCCTACCGACGGGGATCGATCCTATTAGACACAGGAAATAACCCACTCAAGATGATCGACCCTGCGACCCACAAAATCTCACATGAACACGCTACCCATAAGTCACATCCACTGCCTGTTGAAAAAAATCTAAGTTTACCAACACCACTAGAGCACATTGACTTATTAATCAATGGATATTGGAAGTCATTCATTTGGTAATTTTGACACAGTCTTAAAAAGGAAACCCACTACATCGTTGTTCCATTAAAGGGACATACCCTAGTTTTAGTTCATGAAAATTAACATTAAGTTTAGTTTAATTGACAAACCTGTAACACATTTTGATAAAGTTACAATCGAGTGAAACATGAGTCTTTGACTTTGAAATGGTGAAATACCCTCTAAATTAGAATAAAACTCGACTACATACCTGTTACTTCTCAGAGGCATGTGCCTTTTTAAAAATATGAGAAATGCATTTTGCGATATTAAAAAACATCAGGATGACCAAAAACACTTCGAATGTACGGAAATGGATACTTTAAACAATAAAATTTAAGTAAAGTATGATTTCAGTTACCAAAAAATGCCTCTAGTAATCAAAACTATGTCTTAGTGTTTAAAAACTAGAGTATGTCCCTTTAATAGCAAGGAATGTTTTATATGCACTTTCCCACAGACAGGAATAGCACATACCCCAGCCTTCGAAATACCAGACCAGTCATTGTGCACTGGCTGAGATGCAGGGCTTCTAAATTATGGTAGCCCCACTCCCATGGCTAGTGATATTCAGTGTTGGGCTAGTAAATAATGACTATAACTAGCCCAACGGCTATTGAAAAAACCCATGTCAAATGCTGCATTTACTTATTTTGTAAATATGAATATCCTGCCCCCTCTTTCCACCCCAATCTAAGGATTTAAAACCTCAATCTTCCTCTTTAGATGACATATACGATTATTACTATTAGTAAAATTGTATTTATTTAAAGTAGGCTAGTGAATTTTTAATCATGGCTAGTACCGTTTTAAAATCGCTGATCCTAAGGCTAGTAGATCTTTATAAAAATTCTAGAAGCCCTGTCAGATGAGAAATAGCCAAATAGGTCCATTGAGCCTTGCCGAGCACTTACTCAGGGTTTGGAGTCGGTATCTGGATTAAAAATCCCATGCCTCGACTGGGATCTCAACCCAGTACCTACCAGTCTGTAGACTGATGGCCTAACAATGACGCCACCGAGGCCGGTCATTCTTAAAAAGGAAATTCAAAAAAAAAAAAAAATTAATAGCAAGGAATGTTTTATATGCACTTTCCCACAGCACATACCCCAGCATTCGAAATACCAGACCAGTCGTTGTGCACTGGCTAAGATGAGAAATAGCCAAATAGGCCCACCGATAGGAATCGATCCTAGACTGACCGCGCATCAAGCTAGCACTTTACTACAGGGATATGACCACCCTCGGATCCACTAAAGTGGATCGACCCTGCGACGCACACCATCTCACATGAGCACTCTACCCATAAGCCACAACCTTTGCCTGTTGAGAAAAATGTAGGTGACAGGAGTGAACAGAACTGTAACACTGTCAGTAGGCCAGGGAGAGGAAAGCAAACACAAACACACTGGAGGAGACAAACTGTGTCCATGTTTTTCTAAGATCCCCATGTCAACACGCCATGACGCTTTGTTGTGTCACCTCAAACACAGAGGCCAACCATGAAAAACAAAACTACATGGGCTACTGTAACTGGACTGATTTTTTTTATTTTTTTTAAAGTTTAAAAAAAAAGTTGCTTTCTTTTTCATTTACTCGCTCCAGCTTATAAATGGTATGTGCTATCCTGTTTGTGGGATGATGCATATAAAAGATATAAAACAAAAATTTAATCGGACTGTTTTCTTTCTCTTTCCTAGCTACATGTATAGCCAGTGTCCTATGGCTGGTACATATACATTGTATATATATATATATATATATCAAAGGACGTGGTATGTGTTATCCTGTCTGTGGGTTGGTGCATGTAAAAAATTTTTTTTTTTAATTCTGACTTTTTTCATTCTTTCCTATCTGATATAGTAAAGACTGTGGTGTGTGCTATCCTGTCTGTGGGATACTGCACATATTTTTGGTATTATAAGTTCTCTCTCTCTCTCTCCCATTATTTCTCGCTCCAGCCAGTGCAACATGACATGTATATCAAAGGCTGTGGTATGTACTACCCTGTCTGTGGAAAACTGCATATAAAAGAATCCTTGCCGCTAATCAAAAAGAGTAGCCCATGAAGTGGCGACAGCAGGTTTCCTCTCTCAATATCTGTGTGATCCTTAACCATGTCTGATGTCATATAACCATAAATTAAATGTGTTGAGTGTGTTGTTAATTAAAACATTTCTTTCTTTTCTTTCATTAAAAATGCTTAATAGGTCACAGAAAACCATATAAATTTTTTATACATGGCCTAACGTGTTAAAATATGTCACAACTCACAATGTAGTGAGAACGACTGCCAAAACAAGTCCAAAGTGTTCATCATCTAGAAAATGTGACCTTCAACTTTCCTTATTAAAAGTACATTTTTAAACGTATATTTATACAGGTAAAACATTGTCTAGAGGGAACTGCATTGTCTATGAGTCTTGTTATGTGGCCACAGGAAAATATATATGGTTGAAAAGAAAACAAGGTGAGACTAGGGGGAGGGGGAGGAAAGGAGGAGTTAATACTTGTCCCAACGGCCAACATCTAACCACTCCAGTGGCTAAATTCCACCCCTACATAAAAAGCATACATGTAATTATAATTTTTTTGTCATACATTCTTATTCATTGATCACAATCTCGTTTAACACATAGCCAGGTGTTCGTACCTGGTGAGTTATAACTGATGACCCAGATTCCTCAAGTGTTTCCAGGTCATTCACAAACCGGCCCACCTGACGTGATTGACAGAGAGAGAGAGAAAGAGTAAGAGAGAGAATGACCAACAAAACGATGATTTCTTCCTAACAGACAAACATCAAAGAGGCCGGAGAATGCGAGAGAAAACACATAGTGGGCCACATCTCCAGTCAATAGAATGTCTGATACTGCTGGATCCCGGATGTTTGGGGTGGAAAATAATAACATTGTGCCACAAAGAGAAAACTTTGTTCTGAAGATGAATGCTGTGGAAGTGGGGGAAAATATGCAGTGGCACAGTAACATACAAGATGTACACTAATGTAGTAACTTGCAAGTGCCATAAAGTTAAAGTCACGTCTGTTTTGAATCAGAGCCAGTGCTTATAAAACTTAAAGTCTAGACTTTAATAAAGTCCAGACTTTAACGTAATATTATTTGAATGGCGTTGCCATGACGTTAAAAGTCTGGACTTTATTAAAATCTAGACTTTAAGATTTATAAGCACGGGGCCTGGTCTAGCTCTGGGTGAGGCAAACATTTCGCCAAATTATTATTTTTTTAAAAATCAAAAGCCAGATATTTTCCAACAAAATAGCAATTATTACTTTAAATTTTTTCGCCAAATTAAAATAAAAATTCTAAAATTGTTCTTAAAATTCACAATTGCAGAGTTAAAAGTTTAAGTTTGTTTGTTTAACGACACCACTAGAGTTAAAGTTAAGTTTGTTTTGTTTAACAACACCACTAGAGTTAAAGTTGAATTTGTTTTGTTTAACAACACCACTAGAGCACATTGATATATTAATAATTGGCTATTGA
>JAECMU010006362.1:25121-39787 GCA_016106625.1 Dracogyra subfuscus | reverse complement strand
ACATCCATTTATTAGTCATTAACTGTTGCATGTCAAACATTTGGAAATTCTGACATGATATAGTCTGAGAGAGGAAACCTGCTACATGTTTCCTTTAGTACAGTACTAGTACCACTCCATAGACAGAATAGCACATACCATAGCCTTTCATATACCATTGTCAGTTGGCCCATTGGACTATTTCTCATTACAGGCAGTGCTCTACAACTGGTGTAACAAAGGCCATGGCATGTACTATCTTGTCTGTGGAATGTTGCATATAAAAGATCCTTTGCTGTTAATCGAAAAGAGTAGCCCGTGAAGTGGCGACAGTGGGTTTCCTGTCTCATTATCTGTATTGTACTTAACCATACATTTATGTCCAATGCCATATAGCTGTAAATTTTATGTGTTGAATGCGCTGTTAGATAAAACATTTCCTTTTCTTTCATATACCAATTGTGGTGCACTGGCTACATAGGAAAAAAGAAAGAAAGAAATGTTTTATTTTCTGTTTTTAATTGTCCTAATATTTATTTCACAGTATAAATGTTTTCCTTTAATGGGCTATTTCACATTCCAGCCACTGAGGTTCTAAACAGAAAAATGTATTTAATATATAATTTTGGTCATTAGAAAGACTGTTAGTTGTAAACATGTTATAATGGCAAAAAACTCATAACAATAATTTAATAAAATAAATAAAATAAAATTCACCACTTTAAGTGATGTTAAAGGGTCAATTTAAATATAAAAAAATAAAAAATAAAATTGGTACCATACTATTTAACAGATGGTTGGTTTTTATATTTCCTTGGCAATATTGACTCCACATCATTCTACTGTTCTTCTGATTTATTACTCCAATATCTGCTTTACACTTTGCCACATGTTAATTTGAATAATCATGTGTTAATTAATTTGCACATTCTCATATCTTCACCCAACTCCATGTTGTTGTAATCAGGTACCAGTATGAGACAAATAAAATTGACTCATAGAATAATAAACACAAAGTAGAGTGAAACCCCACAAAACTAGACCCATTGTAAAACAGGAATTCCCTTTAAACTGTAAATTTTTCACTGTCTTTTCAAATATTAGTACAAAATATAATCCATCTAAATCAGATTCACTATAATAATCTGTCTAATTCAGATACCCCATAAAACTATATTTTTGTTCACTTGGTATCTGGTCTACAGAGGTTTTATTGTACAATACAAATGAGTGGAATTGTTTATGAATACATGATTACAAACACTTCTTGTGACAATTTGCAGTACTTCAAAGAAAGACGCCCCTCGCTGGTGCATGGTTGATGTACAGTACGTACGCGATCTGAAGAGGTACATTCCACTCTCTGAGTTGAAGATTCTACATCATCAGCACAAAGAGACAGGGGGACCACTGAAAAATATCGCTCTCTTCACCAAGGCTAGGCTTTCAGTCCAGCCCCTCACAGAAGGTATATGCAGGAAAACATTGCGTGCATATTAATTTCATTTCGTTCGCACCCAACCTCAAGTTGCAAAATTTATATGCATGCATTATTTTCCAGGTATATTTCACATAATGTCAATAATGATTAGTGGAAATACAATGTCTATTGCATGATTATGATGATTTTAAATAAATACCACTATACCACATTATAGTAAAAACTGAATATTAATTTATAAGATTTATATAAATTTGTCTTAGGCCTACTTTTCACGAGGTAAAATAACAATGATGCAACCTGTAAGTGTAATAATGTAAATGTACAAATTAATGTTTTAAATATTTTTTTTAGTGTGCTTAACATTTTTGGATAAAAGTGTTATTTTAAAAATAGGTACATTTTGTATTAAATCACATATATAAATATATATATAAAAATAATGATAAAAATAATTTTAATGCCAAGATCTAAGATTGACAAGTATATATATGATATTATGTAGTGATATCACTTATTTTAATACTTGTTAAATCATGTGCATACACCTCCTGCTTTCTCGTGACTAAAGACTGACAGGTCTGAAAGCCATGAGCTGTGTTTCTGTTACATACAAGATGGGTAATTCTCTTTACTCAGTACCAGAGACAATTCTTTGATGTTCAGTAACAGAAAACATTGTTTTTCCGACATTGAGGTGTGGTTTTCCAGACCAGTATAGGAAATATATTTGATAGATGCCAATGGTCATCCGTTAATTTAAAGTTGTGATCTTGCGCGAAGGGGCGTATTTGCTAAAAAAAACCATGCTGCAATATTAATATGAAAAAACCATGTCGCAATATTAATATGGTTTACAGTATGTGGTCATAAGTTTAATTATCTATAGGTTTAATCATCCACAGACCCATTCTTGTTTATATAACTTCCTTCAGGATAATTGTAAAGAATAGCTGGTTTCTGGTCATTCTTTAGAAAGCAATATACTATTTTGTAGTGTCTTTCCACTACATTATATTATAACGGTTGTAGATGTGATCACAGTAAAACTTCCTTTGAGATAATTGTAAAGTGTATAGCCTATGTGCCTGGTTCAAGCTTCTATTAATTCTTTAGAAACCTATATAATATGGTGTAGTGTCTATCACAGTACAATATATTATAAATGTTGTAGATTTGATCAGCTACAGCAGACCACTGCTTGCCTTAAAACTTGTTTTGGATAATTGTAAAGAGTAGCCTAATGTACATATGGTACATGTGAACTTCTATGCTCTATGCATTCTTTAGAAACCTATATTGTAGTGTTCACCACATCTTAATTTTTGTACAGCAATTACATACTTTAAAAGAAGTATAATAATTAAATTTGTATATGTTTATGACATGAATATATAATTACATCACTTTTATGAATTATTGCATATAATGGTATTGTTGAGTGATATTACATCCCATTACAAATATGTTTTAATTTACATTATCAAATCTCCTCACCTCTCCCTTCCTCCCAAAATAACCACCACCACCAAAAACAAGCACCCCCACCCTCCCCCCAAAATAACCTCTCAGTAACTTTCTCTTAGAACTGTGCAGTGAAATCCCTAACAATTGTCACCTTTAAGAATAAATGAATATTGGTTAATTTTCAGATGAGTGGAATTTTGTGCTTGGCTTGGAAGAAATTGTCAAGTGAAAGGAAGGCAGGTGAAGTGTAGTAAATAATATAAGGCACAGAATGCACAAATTGAGTGTTTGTGAGTAAACAAAAAACAAGGAAAACAGACGGACTCTTAATCTGCTCAGTTTGTATGAGATTTACCAAACTGTTTAATACAAGCCTTCTACTGTAAAGATGCGTTTCCATTACAAAACAGTTTTGTACGATGTGAATGTGGAAAATGACAATTTTCAACACAAACAAAAATCTTAATGAAAGAAAATATATGCCATTTGAGGGAAAGAGTATATAAAAGAATTCAACTCAAAAAATAGCATTATGTTCTGTCACTGTGAAATATAAAGGACAACATTGTGATTAAACAGTGTGCTGGGGATCTCCAAACACAATTTCATTCATCATTATGGCTGGGCTGTAATATGGTGTTGGGTACAGACATTTAAAAAACTTTTTATGCATTTTTAATGTCGGCCACATTGATGTTTTAGTATTATACATATACTTTCATTATTACTTTATATTCTTTTAAATATGTCACTTATTTTGTGCAATTAAAAATGTTAATTTTTTTTTTTTTAATTTATGAAAAGGTAATTTTGTACTTAGGGACTAAACTATATTAGAAACAATCTTATCATTTTCTAGATTCTACTTTTATTTTTCATTAGTAGCAAGGAATCTTTTATATGTATCATCCCACAGACAGGATAGTACATACCACAGTCTTTGATATACCAGTCGTGCTTTGGCTAGAACGAGAAATAGCCCAATGGGCCCACCCACCAACAGGAATCGATCCTTAGCCAACTGCACATTAAGGAAGTGCTTTACCACTGACCCACGTCCCACCCTTAATTGGCCATAGAGTGATAAAATGAACATAAACATCAATTTTAATATCTATTCTTTATTAGTCCCGTACCGGTCCAACTGGAGGGGACTATAGGTTTCATCTACATGCATATCCTTCTGTCTGATATTGAGTTGAAATTTTGTGTATAGCTTTACCATGTACTGGTACCGATCAAGTTTGACTTTCCTGAGGATTTACCCATTTTTCAGAGTTATGGTCCTTGAACGTTTTGTTGGGCCTTGTAAAAGAGGTAGCAGCAAAGTAAATCATAATACACTGTCCACCACATTAACATAAATTAATTTTTTTTGAATAAGATCATTTTCCCAGGTGAATCAGTCCTTGTTTTGTGCAGCAAGTATGTCTGAACTGGGTGATGTTAACCTAAATCTGGAAATAATCTTTCATTTTTGGAGGCACCCCCATTTTTGCAGTTTCACGGCTGCTAGGATGTCTCTCCACCCCGATACTCGGTATGTACAGATCACTCATGGTAAGTGAGATCTCATTCAACACAGTTGTGCACCATACATGTAGATGCAATTCCTGTCAAAGATCCAATTTCCAACTCATAAATTATTTTATTCAAAAAGGGGGTGTATTTTAAAAGCACTATCTTTGTGGGCAACATGACGTTGATTGGTCAATTTACTTCTCTGCAACCAAGAGCAGTACTCTCAGATTGTTCACATTAGTGTTTTAGGAAATTTAGTTCTTATATTTAATGGTAACATTAAAACAGTGGTCATTTCTGATGTCCCAATGTTTTGCCAATTACATGCATTTTTTGGGGAAAACAGTTTGTTTCCAAAGAAATTATTTTTTCCTATGTATTTCACATGTATCCAGGCAATATTTTAGGGGGGATTGAGATAAAATTAATGTCTAATTAATTGTGTATTCATCTGTGAAAGTATGTAGGTAAAAAAGGTACCATTTTCAAAGAAGCACTGAAGTAGTAAAAAATAGGTACCAATTTATGTGATTAGTAGGTTAATGTTTTAATGGCAAGTAACATAAAAAAAAATCATTGCCCCTTTTCTTTTCTTTGAATTCCATCCTATATTTTGCTGATCTTGCAGCTCCTACCATCTTTCCATTTCTTTTGCTGCTCACCTCCACAACCTGGTCCTAGTCTCTCCAACCACAACAGATGCTTGTCTCTTGTGGCCATCGGTATCACACATTAAACAAAACACACTTTAACTTTCAAGTTTGTATCGAGGATCTACTAGGGCTAGAACTACTTCACTCCAATCATCTTAACTGGCCTATATTAAATGTCATCCATTTATTTCACTTTTGCAAATAGTATGTGCTGTAATCCAGAAATAATACATGTACTCTTCTTTTTTTTCTTCTAATCCAGGTAATTTTAATAATAAAATGCCTTAGAGCTGACATATTAAACAAAAAATGGTGGGTGGGATTACAGAAAACAAATTTAAATTTCAAAGAAAAGTCCCTATCTATCAACTGAATTTTTTTCTCTCAAAAAGCAGCAGGATGTTATTAACTCTGGAACATCTTGTTCTCATTTTGAATCAAAATAAATAAGACAACAGTATGAGATGAATTGTTTAATAAACAAATTTGGTATATGTAACAATTTGAACAAGTTAAAATGACATATGAACTAACTGTAAAATTGGCAACATGAACCAACTGTACACATGGCAAAATGCGAAAATTTGTAAACATGGCAAACATCAAACATTAAACTAAAACATTGGAACTTCAAAATACCATTTATCATATATTCCCTCAGAATTATAAAAGGCAAATGTTATATTAAGCTTGAGTATCGAATTGCTTACTTCAAGACTTTGAGAATAAAAAATGGTTATTCAGAATATCAATTGAGTGTTGATTTTCTGTATTAGAGACACTCAAATGTTATGGGTGTTTTTAGTTGATCAGGTAAAGATCACAAATAATTTGTGTGGTTGAAATGTGGGTAATAATTAATGTAAATCAAATTTTTATAACTCTTATGCCAAGTATTGTTGTGGGAAGCAGTTATATTTGTTACTTGTACCACGTTAAGGTTGCATTCCCTCTGACAAAAATGTGTAATACCTCTCACTGAGCCAAATTTTCTTATTGCATCATGCAATGTCACTTTGGGACATGGTACGTGTTTCTTAGTAGTATGGTTATTGCACACTTCTGATGCTTTGATTGACGTTCAATAACCAAGCATACCACGCTGTAAGTTTATGTGGTATCTCAAATATATTAGATCTACTATCAACAGGTATTACATGAAAAATACTCTTTGTAAACAGAGTATCACATGAGTGTTTACCTGTACATGTAAACATATAGTCTATACTGAAACACTGTTGTCATCAGTGCCTTGACAATAACCCAATCGCAATGCTGCACCTGCATTATATTGGTCTGGTATTGAACTATCGCACTCTCAAAAAAAAGGTAGAACATTATTTATCTAGAAAAAGGCTCATATGCCACCCACTTTAAGAAAATGAAAGAATTAATCCCCCACTTTTGTCTTTCTTTTTTTAAAGGGACAGACCCTAGTTTTTAAACACTACAGCATATTGTTTTCACTATTAAAGCCATTTATGATCACTGAAATCAAACAGTACTGGTACTTATATTTTATTGTTGTTAGAATCCATTTCCATAGAACCGAAGTGTTTCTGGTCATCCTGGTGTTTCTAATACCACAAAATGCATTTTTCATATTTTTAAAAACGTACATGTGTCTGAGAAATAACAGTTATGGAGTCAACTTTAAATCCATCTTTAACAATATTTCACTATTTCAACGTCACACTCATGTTTCACTCTCTTGTAACATTATCCAAATGTGTCACAGGTTTGTAGATTAACCAAACTTAGTTTCCATTTTCACAGGTTGAAACTATGGTCTACGTTTTTAACATACCTATATAGTATACACTCTACATGTGCACACCATACATTGAGAACATATAAACACAAATATTGTTTTATTTATGCCGTCCTTGGATCCCGCTGACTTTAAGGAGTACAAGTTCGAGCACATAAATATGATGTTCATATTCAAGTAAAATAAATACTTTCAGGTGTTTTGTTTATAGCAAACTATTTTAATTTAAAACTTAACTTTGTGAATGCACCAATGTACTATTATTTTCAACTGAACAATATGTCAGAAAAACAAACTGTCAGTTAAAAAGTATGTACATGTAATTTAACATATTTTTAAAATCTGAATTCCTAACTTTTTTAACATCTTATTTTGCCATGGTAACAAAAATGGCAGATCAAAGTACAAGAAAAAAATTCATTTAAAAATATTTTAACAAAATATCTCTTCAAACATAATTACATGTTTTATCTGTATATGTAGCTATAAATGAAGTTCTTTCACAGCGGGTATAAGTTTGCTTGATGAACCTAGCATACCAACCCAAATCCAAACATGTGAGCCTCTCTTCTTTCAATACGTTACCCAGTAATTGGCATAAAAACAAAGAATCAAATCACCCTTTCCTTCTGGGTAAATTAGTACATTTAAAACAGATACACTATTTCATTAATAAAGTAGTACTGTACAACCGTGACACATTTGGGACTTTGTCATGGCACAGCAACTGAAATGTACTAACATAACAATTACGTGCCATTTGTCATGCAGTAATGTAGAAATGTTTGTTGGAGTTAGGTGAATAATACATTTTAGCTTAAACATCAGAATGGTTTAAGAATACTTTGATTTACATATAGCCTAAATACCATGTACATACAGTACATACCATTACTGATGGTATCTATTTCATGAAAATCATTCTACGCTTTTATGATAGCTAATTACTTTAGATTTAAATTATAACTGTCAGAAGTAATGGACACATTTATTAATTCGGTATCTTCAATTACAAAGAGTATCAGTGTAGGATTTCTTGTCACTGCCATTTAATGATAACTGGATCTGGGACTGTAATGACAGATTGGTGGATTTCATGATACAATATTTCAAAAATAAAATAACAAAATATATCACAATGATTTGTATCTGATCACTACAGTGCTCAACTGTTGTGAAAAGAGTAACATGTATATATCATTGAGTAGCATCTCATAAATAAAAGTAGAATCTGAGAAAAAATATCTTGTCCTTGACGACAGCTTGCTCTGAATGTGCACATTAAGCAATATGACCACTGATATTTTCAAAAGGAATAGATTGTTTACTGACTCAGCTATGACTCAAACATAGCATTCATGTCATTTGGTGAACAAAACTCACTGAAGCCACAATTTCTTCCAAACACTGGAACAAGGTATCTTTTATATGCACTTTCTCACAATAAGACAGCACATATTACAGCTTTTTACGGTGTTTAAGCTTGACAGCAAATCTGTTAAATTTGGTTAAAAAAATAAAACTGAATACTGATTATAATTTATAAAACAATTAAGATTCTTCAAAGGATCAAATCTAATTGGTACATCTCAGCTGTGTAGTACATTTATCCTGGGAGATAAATGAGAAGGCAATGTCTTCCAACTTTGTCTAAATGATTTATGAATGTGTGCAAGCAGCCAACGCCTCTATATGCGGATCACAATTATTAATTAATCATCAGCTACTGGGTTTAAAACAATTGGTCACTCTGACATGTAGTCATCAGAGGAAACCCACTACATTTTTCCACAGAGGGATTCCCCAACCCCTGCAATTAAGAAAATTTCTACTGCAAAAAAACAAGCCATTGAAAAAGTTCAAAAACACAAATTCAATACAGTCCACAGCAAAAAAGTGCCATGAATTAAAAACTCCACAGCATCACTGATTGCTGTGTGCAATTGCAGGAGTGGTTCCCCAAAGCAGGACAGCATATAGTCTATGACTTCTGATACAATATATATCTGAATGAATGAATGAATGAATCTTTAATGACACCCCAGCACGAAAACAATGTATATCAGCCAAAATGACAGTAGATATGCCCACACAATATTTAATTGGCTTTTTGGTGATGGTAATGAAATACTTAAAACTTCAGATCACATTTGACAAATGACAGCATAAGCCTGCCTTAATAAAACCATTTCTGTTGAGTGGGTTGGAATGGGACATATATATATGGGTCCACTGAGGAAAATCAAAACAACTCATTACACCTCATGGGAGAACTTTAACCACCAAGTTTCATTCTGCCCTTTGTTGTTCACTGGATTCTAAATAATAAAATACAGATTTTTCATTTAATTAAATAAGGATTCTCAAAAATTAGCGGATAACCCTACTGTGTTTTCCAATTTGCAGATGTATATTGGTGGTTTTATTGTCACAAATGTAGTCTGTGACCTCTCGACTGACGCATCACCAATAAAGAGGGAAATCTGCATCAACAAATCAAGGGCGAACAAGGTTATCCCCCAATCTGATTTTAAACAAATGAGCTGATTTTAATAAAATAACCATTAGGCTATAACAAAATAAATCCAGTGGCCTGAAAATAAAACACAGAACATTAAATTTCACCCACCCTATCCCCATTTTGAAAATCAATTGGATGAACATCTGACATTTAATTTATTATTAATTTCATATTAAATGTTACCAGCTGGCAACATCAGTTGTTTGACAAACATTAGGTGGCCAAGTCTTTCAGACAGTTAATGATCTATCAGTTTTTATGTGTGGATAAAGATTAATTAAAAATGTTAATGTTTCACTTTAAAAAATGTATTTCACAAACTTCACATACATGTGTATTTTGATTGCTGGAAACCTAAGATGGCTTTCACAATCCCGAATCTGAGCAAACTTATCAACCGATTCATTGTTACAAATGTGCAGAATTAGAATTAAAAGTTATCACTTCAAAAAGTATTGGTCAGTCTGAACTGAATGTATTATTCAGATTAAGCTACATTAATGTTTTCTCAGATTCTACCGTATTTATTACAGAATGTCACAATAATATTAAAACATTAATTCTGCTCAGTGGGTGTCACCTCTTGGCACGAGATTCACAATGCTGGATCCAAGAAATAACATCGGACAGTCTTTTAGAAAACATTGTATGAAACAACGAGTGTGTGTGATCTCTTGGGACCTTGTCATAGTAAGGCTCATATTTTCTTGCAAACTGCTCTAGCATCTCGTGAGGTTTAATACTGTTGTGAAGATTTCGGAGAGCTTCCACAAGAGGGCGCTGGAATATGCACATTGTCTGCAGCATTTGTTTATGAAAGCGCACAAATCGTTCACCATAGTCAAAGCTCCTGTACAGAAGTTCATATGCATCCAACAGGCCACTTTCATTATCTATGAGCCAGAATTTGCCCGTATTGGTTGATTTGCGCAAGTTGCGAATATCATCCTGAATGACTGTTTGTGAATTTTGTTCCTCTGCTCCATCCTGCATGCTTGCAACTCTGTGTGGAGAAAATAGGAAATTAATACAACAAAAAACCATGTTATACACTTAATTACATATCGGTTCAGGGAACATTTTGTTCAGTTTTGCATCACATTCACTGCACAAATTTCAAAGATCACTACACAATTCTAAAACGTTAAATAGTAGTTGTATTCAATTTTTCAACTGATCACAAAATGTTCACTGTGGTTTACAGAATAATTTGGTTATTTACACAGTACATGTATTTCTGCACAAAACAATTTAGAATTATTATGAACTTAAAAGCATAAATTTCATTTTGTGTATGTAAATAAAGGTTTTTTCTTCTTATTATTTTTCTTCTTCAAATGATTAAGATATCTTTAATATTTGATCAGAATCAATTATAAATAAAAGCTGATTAAGTGCCCGCCTGATGGGCGGTCGGTCTAGGATCGATCCCCTTCAGCTAACCACTGGGTTTTTTTCTCAACATAACCATATGTCCAATGCCGATATAACCGTACTTATGATGTGTTGAGTGCATCGTTAAACAAACAAAGAAGAAACAAAGAAAAAGCTGATTAATGCACACTGCACATCCTCAATATGACTTATTATCTTGTAAATAATCTATATTTATTTTTTATCACTTGAATGTATTCTGTAAATGCTAATAATAATAATCAAAATGCTTGATTTGTTAGATATTTTACAGTAAACAGCGTTTCTTTTATGAGCTCAACTTTTTCATTGTCTGTTTTTTGTTGGGGATGGCTGGAGAATTTTGTGGTTATAATACAATTGGAAATTTATTTTCACACAACTAGATACAGGGTTTCTGTCACAGGGTACAAAGGATAAAATTATGTACCCTAAAATCTTGAAAATTACATTTAAAAATTGTTTTAGATACATGTAGATGATAGTAACAGACCTGTTATTTAAAATCTGTCAAAGCATGAAATGCATTGTCCAAACATTTCAAACCTATTACCACTTAGTAATGATGTTTTTTATTTTGTACCCTCAAATTATGTTTTTTACTGAAGAAAGAAGAAGAAATACCGTAGAATACAGTGTTGCAAAAGGATCAAGCAGGGCTTCTAGATTATGGTAGCCCCACTCCCATGGCTAGTATTATTCAGTGTTGGGCTAGTAAATAATTACTATAACTAGCCCGACGGCTAGTGGAAACAAAATCTTGTCAAATGCTGCAATTAAATATTTTGTAAATGTGAATATCCTGACACCTCTTTCCACCTCAATCTATGGATTTGTCAGCTCAATCTCCCTCTTTAGGTGACCTATCTGATTATTACTATTAGTAAAATTGTATTTATTTAAAGTAGGGCTAATGAATTTTTAATCATGGCTAGTACATTTTTAAAATCATTGATCCCATGGCTAGTGAATTTTTATAAAATTCTAGAATCCCTGGATCAAATACCTTTAACATCACATTTTTCCTGTTACATTAATTTTAAGTTCTATTTCGACTTCAGAAGAAATTGTTCTGTCACTGACAGGGATGTATATATATATATATATATATATCATATACTGTCCAAAAATGCAATCACATTCTCACATTAATGGCTCGACTGACAACCTTATTTTCACTCCATTCACGATAGGTTTGGCCTTTGTTGATATTAATTAAATGAAGCGATCTAGTAAATCCTGTTAATACTGTATGGATCTGTGAAGATGACAAAATTGAAAGTAGTTACTTAGGCGGTAATTTATGGATCCCCACTGATTAAGATGGGCAGTCACAGTGGTGTCAAGCTGACCAGATGAGAAACAACAGTACAATGCAATTATGTGTGAAAGGAAAAGGGGAAATGTTTTTGACCTGCAATGTGTATTAGTTCCTTGGATAAAAATTTGACATATTTTTTAAAAAGAATTTAATTCTAACATATATTACTATATCACTTGGTACGGTATTAAATTAAGTTGAAATTTAAATTTCAAATAAAATGTATATTTTACAAAGTTCAATTTGATTGTGTGTTGTTTTTTTTAATTACAAAACCTATTTTTACTATACTGCTCTTTACTAAGTATTCATATTTTCTAGTGGTGTAACATGATAATCAACAGCAGGATTGAACAAGCAATAACTAAATGTATTTTCCATTTCCGTGAAAATTATGAAATGCAATACAACTGTTTTATGAAATCACAATAAGTGCGTTTTTCTTCAATGTTCTGTCGTCATCTACTGGGTTACCTGTATAATGATTTTTCACTCGCAGAATCCCTGTCAGAGACGGATACCCATTTTGGAAACAAAAATCATATTGCTCAATTTACACCTGCAGTACAGAGTGGTAGAGCAATTAACACTGTTGATGCCATTTGTATCACGAGTGCCCACACATGAAACGTGCATTTTAGACACTGAAAGATTTAGCATCTGTTATGAAAATATTTAGTACTAGTAGCTTGCTGGACTGCCAGCTTTGGTAATCTGGAAGCCCGAAGTTGATTTCAGTAGCCCAAACACCTAGGACTATTGCTGAAGTTGAACCCTGACCTAATAACAAACAACTAATGTATTGTAAGTACTGGTGCAAGTTTATTCACAACTACTTTTGGTAAACACACCTCTTGTATCACAACAACTAATCAGCATATCTTACATTGACATCTTTAACAGTAAGGAAAAAAGGAGAGGTAAATTTAACTTTTTATTTTTATTGTAAAAAATAACATGAAAAATAAACAACTATAAACTGAGTTTCCTCTCAGGCATCAATGAAAAACACTACACATATTAAATAAATTATTATAACCCAATTTAGATGCATCAGAGAAAGGGCAAACAAATGCTAATTTTAATCATGTAGAAGGTAATTTTCTCTATTGACGATCTCACCGACAGCCATTATCTAATGGAATATAGTGCCCGGGGTGGTCGTCAACCTAATCATGAGTTGTCGCTTTGCACAGAGGTGTATTTCCGTACAGCAGTCTTATTAACTGCAAGGTGATTGAATAGACTCTGGTGCGACATTAAAGGAAGAAGGAGTGAAAGAGATTGGTCCTGTTGGTAAGTCTTAACTGCTGTTGTTTTCAGAGTGAAATCAATAGTTCTCCACTTTTCTAGAATGGCTTCAATTTTTCTTTTAATGTTTATCTTAAATTACAATATAACTTCATCAGATGTTTGTTAATTTAGGTCTAGAATTTTACTTAGCACAATGCACAACTGTGTTTTTTAAAAAAAAACATCTAAAGGTAAGTTCTTAATTAACTTTTTCCTTCTTTTTATAGGCTGCATGGTCTTTTATGAATTCTGTTAAATATTTAGTATGACATTATAAAATAATTGTTACATGCATTAATTTTTGTTAGTTTATTAGTTTTTTTAAATGTTACTTTTGCTAGAGATTGTTTCTCTGTTTAATTGTAATATTTCTGTTTATGTAAAACATATTTAGGCCTACCTGTCATAATTCCCAGTAAGATAATCAAAGATAATCATGCTTCCCCACTGTATGATGTTAGAGATGGCCTTTGGTTGCAGTTTATGCTTGGTCAATATATTCTGGTCCAAACTGCTGCCAGTTTTGTAAATCTCAAACAACAGTGGAGGCATCTGCACTCGGGAACTGAAAATTAAGACATTATATTAAGTAACATGTGTTTTAGATAATTCTGAGTTATTTACTATAAATAACTTAATTAGTTTAAACTTAATTTGTAAACAGTCTTTTTTTTACTCCATAATGTAATGTAATGTACAGTGCCTAATGTACAACAGTCAACAACTGAACTTTTCTTAGCAGTTTTCTTCAAATGCAATTTACCAAAGTACATTCAAGTTTCCAGTGTATACAAAACAATAACCAGTCCTTATCTGAGGTACATGACTGCACTTGCATGCATGCCCAAGCACACCTTTATTTTATCTCGGAAGTATGGGGTTTTTTTTATCATTCATCTAAAATATGGTAACAGGGTCCCTGGTTGTTTAAAAAGAAATTGCTTTAACCCCAGCCTGCTCTATATCATTATACTGATTCAGTGATAGTTAAGTGTGTGCTATTTAAAACTTCTTTTTATCAACATGCACAAGCTTTACTCAAGATTTTTCATGTGGAACACAAATCATATGCCTGGTATAGACTTTATATCATTTGTCTGACAATGACATGTTAAAATGTGAAGGACTGAAAAATTAACTTACATTACAGGTCAGTTGCCAGGATTTTGAGAGGGGGGTGGTCATTTAGGCTTATGGTGAGGCATGAAGTCCCTCACACGATTTTGCATTGACGAATTTTGAACAAACAAACAGTCACTGGTGGAGAGGGAGTCAACACCCCCCCC
>JAECMU010006362.1:10737-25106 GCA_016106625.1 Dracogyra subfuscus | reverse complement strand
CCATTGGCTATGGGCCTGCATTAAACTAGTCTACATGTTGACATGTTGTACTTACTTTCCATGTTCAATGTCATCAATCCACTGTATGAGTGCTACATACTGGTTTTCATCCCAACCAAGTTTTCCGGGGTCTGACCCCGCCCACTTTGGAGATGTTTTGTTCACTTGTGACAACAGAACTGCAGGCACATTGTCCATCTTCAGCAGTAATGACAAGTAGAAAGACAGCACTTCACCTGATGTGAAACGAAAACGAATTTATAAACAACAAATAAAGGCTGCATTAAACAGTGGTCAGCTTATTTATATATACATGTATTACATATATAAATATAATATTAAATTTGTAAACAAAATACATGTACATTTATATTAAGAAACAAAATACAACATTCTATGTACAATTACTTTGTATCATTATCATGTTATAGACTAGGTCTAAATTAACGAGCTACTCTCGACTTACTAAATCAAAACCTATACTAGCTCCGGAAACTTTCCTTTTGTTCGACCGTTCAAACTTGCGCCAAAATTCCTCAATCAAAATTGCGCACCTTTTTCTCTTTGGCATATTAATTGCTCCATTAAAAAATCCATAGCACCACCACCACCCACCCCCACCTGCTACTGACTTTGTCAGGCTGCTGGTACTCCCTTGCACCTGCCAGTGCAGGTGGTCCCTCCTCTCCCACCCCCACCTTTCCTGTCCGAGGCCGGCCCCTGCGCCTAGGACAGGCGTGTGCTACAACAGCTTGTTCTGATGTGCACGTAAAACCCTATGACATGACATGACATCAAGTTATATCCAACCTGAGTGTTTCTCATCTTGTTGTGGCTTGATGGGTTAAATAATTTTCACAATATTGTCAATTCATGTACTGTTAGATATCTAATGATCACTTATCACACCAACTACAAATAAGATATACAAATAATGAAAAATAGATGCATTCAATATGCCATGAAATGGATTTCATGTTTTATTTGTATTGGCTCATTCTGGTAAGGTCATTTGCAGTGAGACTACATTGAAATGCATTCTGATCAACACAAGTTGTTTTTTCTTTTTCAATGACATCATTAGAGCACATTGATTTATTGGATATCCAGCGTTTCGTAATTCTGACACACAGTCTTCTTTTTTTTCCCCCACTAGTGCCAAGGGATTTAAAAGAGCAATTTCCCACAGACCAGATACTTGTACAGTAGTACAAACACACAGCCCAGTTAGCACATACACACAGTCATTTATGAACCAGTTATGGCCAGTACTTTCAGTGAGTCGGTCAATTATTTATGTAATCATAAGTGAAAAGACTTTGTTAAAAAAAAAAAGAAGTCATACCTAATACTAGCTTGTTAAATGGATGCCGGTATCTTGCACACAATTTTATTCCATCCTTCATAACCACAAAACCATTCTTCGGCCTTCCACAACGTTCCCAAGATGGTGGCTGGAGATCCATAATTTTTCCATTACGAACTGTTTCAGTCCATCTCACCACCTCATCTTTTGACATACCTGCAAAAACAATAATTCAATATCACTTATTCCAATGTATTTCTAACTTCTTAAACTGTTGTAGAAATTATTAGTACTACATGTACTAGTAGGTTTAGTTAAATAATGGGAGGCAACTCCATATGCTTTCAACAAGCTTAACTATATTTACATGGTATATACATTATCACATAGGCACATGCATATAAGCACATGCATATAACAATATACTATGACAGAAAATATTCTGATAAAAAAAATTTACATGTGAAAGTTGCTAATCACATTTAAGAACTGATCATCTAAATGTTTTAGAAATGTGTAAAGATTCCTGAAAGTTATATAGCAAATTGTGATGTGATCATGAATCATAGTAACTTGTGTATACGGTAAAGCTGAAGCAGTTAAAATAAATATGGCTTCAAATTTATTTAACATATACGTAAATGGATGGTGAATTTATAACATGCAGAACCAAATGCAACTGTTCTTGGCCAATAATATAATGACTCATAATTAAAAATTATGTTCAACAAGTTAATTCTTGAACATGGCTTCAGTGCCATATATCTACAGTAATTGTTTATGTCAAACAATTACTAAAAAACCCCCCAAAAAACCCAACCATTTCCATACTCATAGTTTGTGCTCAATTACATGTATATACTGTACACACATACACACAGTCATTTTAGCTATATTTTGTCCTATTTGTGGCTAAAGCAGTACACAACACTAACAGAACTCCATTTTGAGTTCAGTAACGGTACTTGTATTCAAAGTGCCAGCTCTCATAACACTGCCTCTTAACACTTAATTTACTGTTAAGTATCTCTTGGTAACTTGAGAGATGAACAGCACACCAATCTGTTTGATCTACGAAATGTATGAATTGATCAATCCTGTCATATATTTTATTGCTGGATGGTGAGGATTACACACGTTCAAGTAGTGTGATGGTCATGTTCATAGTAAATCTGAGCATACCTGCCACCATTAGTATAAGACTTATATTGTTCATAACATAATGTAGTAGTTGTAAGGAAAGTTGTATACTGGAAAGTTCTGTGCATTTCTTTATAGGCACATGTTTGACAAAGTATGTTTTATGTGCGTTATCAAATGATCTCTTTGAAGTCAGTGAAAAAAGCAAAATGAAAATTCTATCTGTACTTTTAATAAATGTGTAGAATTTTCATAATTTTGATGGAGGGAAAAAATATGTTAGCTAACACTATTTAATTCATCAGATATCTTTCAAGGAACAGATCTAAATGTTAACAAGATTAAAGGCGTAGACCCTACTTTTAATTAGAAAATGGACATCAAGGTTAGTTAATCTACAGACCTGCAACACATTTGGATAAAGTTACAATAGATTGAAAGAAGAGTCTGTGATATTAAAACTGGGAAATATCCTTTTAAAAAAAATAGATTAGAACTTAATCAATAGCCGCTACTTTTCGTGCATTTTTTTTTAAATATGAAAAATGCATTTTGTGGTATTAGAAACAACAGGATGACCATAAACACTTTAATTCTATGGAAATTAATAATCTAAACAATAAAATATAAGTAATGTTTGATTTCAGTGATCATAAACGGCTCTAATAGTGAAAAATATGCTGTGGTGTTTAAAAACTAGGGTTTTCCCCTTTAAACGAAAATATATATTAAACGAAAAAACAAATATAATGTATTGTTTTATAACAGAACACTGACGTGAGTTTTGTGATTTCAAGCTTAACAGACCAGGGTTTTATTTCTGAAATTTGACTTGACTCCCATGGCTTTCAACTTGGGAATTTTTGCGTCTTTTACAAAATAGTTGGGAATTTTGTGTTCCCTTTCAAAATCTTGTTAAAAGCCAGAAAAATATTTATTGTTGTTTATTCTTATCGAAAGCGATCAATGATTTAATAAAAAGCAATAGAAAAGAGCTTCAAGAATATTAAAAGGAAACAAATACAAATGGGAAAGTTTTAGCATTCATATTGGGATTTTTCAAACTCCAAATTGGGAGAAAAAAAACGACATAGCCTTGGGGAATGGTGCCGATATTCGGAGTCTAGCAACATAGGTGATAAACCCCTGCAGACATTTAAAAGAGTAATGTAAAATGATACATATCAATACTTATATGTTAATTTACCGTACTGTAACAATGGGGATTAAATACAGAGTAATATTTATATACAATTTGCTTGCATTTAAAATAAATCAAGAACAGTGTTTATTTGGTCAAAATTGTTAACATGTAATTATTAACACATGCATTAAAAGTGACTGGCCAAAGTTTCAAAGTTTGCTGTCATAATAAGATATTTCTGCTCAGCAGAGCCATTAATGTTTTAGTCATTAAAAATGTTCGGTTAGTCGGAAACATGTTATAATAGCTGCAAACACAGGACAGTAAATTTAGGAATTGTTCATGAATGTTTCTACAAACATGTACAAGATGTCAAGATGTTTACCAAATCTAAATTAACAAATCTATTAAAAATGGCATAATAATACACTTTTAAAGATTCTGTCTCAAGCATATGTTTTATTATTAAACTATTTAGAACAGATTGTTATTTTTCTTTCTATAATATGCTAGTCAATTGGTATGCTTTATTAAATTAAGCTGATGACACATACAATATATATCTGTAACAGTTCATTTATCTCATCCATTTATCGGCCTTAAAATGCACCCAATAACTGATGCTTTTGAATTAATGTTTTTTAATGAAGGCCAACACATACAGTATGTCCATAATGTTTATTTATTGGGTATGATTATTGCATGTTTCAGACACTGTTTGAAAATGCTCTGTGTATGTACCGTTAATAGAACAAAGATTCTCAGATTATGATGTCCTATTGGGAATGACCTATGTCAGGAAATGGTCAATTTCAAGTCTCAGTCCTGTGATAAATAATGACATGGGAATTGTTATCTACAATTAGCACCCTGTGAGGTTCTCTGACCTCAGGTCAAATAAGTGACCTTATCAGACCAGATAACTGTGTATATTTGCATGTGTTGTGTACTCCTATAGTTTATAAAATAATAAAGTCAGTTTTCACTTGGACTTGGTGATAAGTTGTGTTGTCCTCCCTAATCCTTGGTTTTAGGGACATGATTTCAGATAATGTGTCCTTTTGTCGGATCCCTGTTTACAATGAATGTGTTAAAAGGATTTGATAACATAATTAGTTTATGGACATGTGTAGCCAGCTTTGTGCACAGTTGCTAATCTAGCAAAGACATTGAAATATATTAATCCACTATTAAATTATGATCAAAATCTCTGATGTCTTTTTCAGTTTAGTATATACAATGTTTTAAAACTGGGCAAGTCAGATGGAAAATGTTTTATGCCGTAGTGGTTTTGGCTATGCTTGGCTATTTCAAGAAATTGGTAACGTGAAACAGTTTTTGATAACTCTTAAACTCAGACTGACGGATGTATATTTACAAGAATGGTTAACTGATATTAGTAGTGATAGATATGAACTTTATAGACCTTTTAAAACAACTATACTTTTAGAAAAATATTTAGATTGGAATGTACAACATTTTAGAAATGCTCTCACAAGATTCAGATTAGGCTATACTGATATTAACACTCACAGAAACCGATATAGATCTGACTTGCCCAAATATTGTCCCAACTGCAATGACTTATTTGAAGATGAATTTCATTTTCACTTTATAATGATATTCGGATGAAATATTTGCCTCTAAAATACAGATGTAATCCAGATATATTTAAAATGATAACTTTGCTGAAAACAGAAAGTCATACACTTAAATGGAATGTAAGTAGATTCATTTGTGAAGCATCTCGAATTAGAGAAACATTTTGTAATGGATAATTTCATTGTGTATACATGTAAATGCATTATATGTTACATATGTACATGTGTTTTAGCACAACTCTCCTTTATCAGGGTGGTCAACCCTAACAAAGAAATAAATAAATGAAATATACAATGATTTGGGGTGTTTTTTTTAATTATTCTGGTACATTTGTTTGTTGATCAAGGGAGATGATCATAATATATGCTTACCAGAGGCTGATCTAGTTGGTGCAGGCGCCCTCCCCTACATTTTGCGACAGTTATAATTTTATAATATATTAATTTTCCTTTTTTACGATCCCCCTTTAAACCTCCCCCAAAGTTACCTTGGCATTCCATCTCATGTCACTACGCCCTCCCCAAATGGATTTTCTGGATCCGCCACTGCCTATGATAAAAACATCAGCGTACTAAAACTGTAGCTGTGTTGTAGAAACAATGTTATAAGATTTGGAGGAAAAATGCACCTCTACAAAATTTCAGTCTACTCTAATTGCCTCAACTCACTAGGACTGATATGTCATGAATTGTGTTGTTATAATGTACATGTATGCATACAAGTATATCATTGAAAGCGTTCAAAGTTCAAACATGTCCCATGTAGCTGTCTGAAATGAAAACAGCCTACTCTGAATGAGTTCAACCTACTTCAGTATATCAGCAGCAGAGATAAGACAAGATCAAGTTATTCATGGGGTACTTGCCCTCAACACTATCTTTATTGGTTGGCTAGCTGCCTTGGATTCCAAACCCCCACCTCCATCTTAATTAAAATGTCACCTGCAGTTTAAAATTAAGTGTAGCATACATTGTTACTATGGTAATTCTTGTTCTTTAGGAATGCATGACATCAATCTTTGATTTATTGATTTAAGTGGTATTAATAAATCAAAGAGTGGATGTCATGTTTCAGATACGGTATAGTAAATAGTACAATCTGATGTTTTTGAAAAACAATTTCAGCTACTTGTTTGTATAATTATATGCATGTAATTAATATATGACACGACACCCCATATAAACTTCACTTGCAACAGTCTAGACCCCGCCACATCTTTACTAAAATTCCTGCACATGCTCCTGTTAAGGAAAGGAATGTTTGTTTAATGACATGTTAACACATTTTAAACTGTGGCTGTTTTCTATCATGATTATTACAATACATGGTCAAGAGAAAGTGAAAGAAAACCCCCACATAAGCCAAATATGCCACTCCTGTTGATAAAGCAGCAAGAAGTCTTGTATTTGTATTAGACAGGACAGTACCTATCACAGCCTTCGGTGTACGAGTAGTCGAGCATTTATGGAGAAAGGGAAAACACTTTTAAGTCTGTTGAGGGTGATTGACCCTGTGACCCAACATGCCTCAAGTGAGCATTCTTCCACGACCTACTCTAATTTTATGTAGCATTTTTGTTTTTATAAAGAAATCATGATCTCTCATTTTTAAAAAGTTTTATTAGTTTTAAAAAAAAAAGAAAAAAAAAAGGTTCCTACCCATTTTTTTAAAGGGTGAAACCTGAAAAATATGCAATTTTTTTAGACCTAAGCTAATCCTTCCTCTCTTTTGCTTTAATTATAACTTTATATTATTATTATTATTATTAAGAATATATTTTCAAGCAGAAGGTTTTGAAGTAAATCATAGAGTTCAATACTTGATCCTTATCATAATGTATGTATACAGTAAATACAATCAAAGGTGGACATTTTGTTTGACACTTGTAATCACATGTCAATAATTATTTAATGCATTACTAGTAATCATGTATGTAAAGGTAACCACAAATCTGTGCTAAGTGATCAGTTGGTTGTACTCAATAACTAAGTACATGTACATTACAAGATTGTATAACCTATAAAAATACTGTCTATAGCTTTTATGATAATTATTCTTGTGACACCAAATTTTCATTGTGTCAGACAAATTCCATAGCCATTCCACCCTAACCTCTACCCCTCATACTGGTTGGTTATATTTGTGGCTTATAGTGAGAAGAAAAAACATAGGCCTTTTTTATTATATAGATTACAGATCTGCCAACCTTGAAGATCATGAAATGAAGTAAAATTTAAATCAATATTAGAACATACCTTTTCATCTGGTGGACTAACATTTAAACTAATCTTTTCCTGAACACAAAATATGACTTGACAGCACAACAAATTGTAAATATATATATCCACATGTCAAGGATCTTTAAATTCTATTTTCAAAAACAACAATGTTCAGGTTATGGACCCCCTGTATTTAAACATCCAGGATCTGCGCCTGTGTATTATGTAAATGTTATTACTTAAAGTACATAACAATTTATTCCTTATAGATGATCTATTGCTTTCATAAATACATTGAGAATAAATATGTTTTCATTTGAGCTGTTCACACAAAAGGTGTGAATAACTGACAACTAATGATGTAATATATCACTAACAATATTACATTAAATGTGTCATTCATCTCTGAGTTGTGGGGGTTTTTTTTTTTTACAGTATTAAGCAATGATGTTAGTGTGCAAGCAGACGTTATTCAAACATTCCATTTACACTGAGACACGGTCATGTAAACAGCAGCACTGTTACCTACATGTCCTCAGCAGTGTTACCTTTATGTCCTAGGTGTTTGGGTTCTACAGTGCAGTGTATTTAATAAACACTTATGCTGAAAACACACCTGGTTGTAAATACTAGTACATGCATATATACATTATGCATATAAAAACTGGCTTCCAATGGAGAATACTACATGAGTGGCCATTAGATATTAGTAGTACCTTTAATTTTATCAATTGTTTCAAAATGTATCTATTGAGTGAAAGCAGGTGGTAGGATACTTTTTTTAGTTAAATGTAATTTTTGTTATTAAATGTTATTTGTTTTTAAATGTTCCAGCTGTAAGATAAATGGTATTTAATGGACATGAGTAGACTTATTCTATTTGGTATATATACTCCAAAAAAAAGATTTAAACAAATTAAAAAAAAAAAATTCCAAGTAAAACTTATTGACTATATTTGCAATTGCAGTAAACTTGAGCATCATAGAGCAATCAATTTTGGTCATGCTTATTTCATTGGATGGTTATGGCTTTGGCATCTGGGTCATTAATATGCAGCAGCTAATCAGATATCAATAAATTGATATCATTCATGCTGAAACTGCCATTTGATACCACAAATAGTACATTGTTTTCTCTGAAAAGTGTGTAAGAATATAAGAATCCATCACATGCAGCCATGTGGAACAGAAAAAGCATACCTAAGATTGTGGAAATTTCAACCTGGGACCAGGCTTGCAGAGTCCCAGTCATCATTTTTACCACCAAGGATGTACTTTTTTTTTTTTATCCCACATGTCTGTATATTATGGATTAGTTTTCTCTCATCCAGTTAGTAAATAAATTATTATTTGACAGACAGACAGACAATGATGACCAAACAAATAACTCTTTTATTTGACTATTTTATATTAAAAAAATACTCTACATGATCATATTTGCCATGTTTGTTTCATGTTAAATACAATTTAACACAATATATTAATACGACAACAAGATTTATAATTTAGGTTTTAATTATTATGAAATATTAATCTGAAACTGAACATTTGTCTGGTTACCTCACCAATTTGCAACAGGCTTGGTTTCTAGATTGTTTGTACCAAATGTGAACAGAACTGAAACTAAAATAAATGTGTTCTTCTTGTTGGATTTTGGGATAAAAAACCACAAAACAATTCAAGACAAAATATACTTATTAGTTTTATCTAGTTCAAGCCAAATGATAAGTTAACAAACCTAATATAAATATAGAGTTAGCTCATCAGGTAGTTCTATCTTGCATATGCAGGGATAAGATAATTAAATACATGTGTAAGTTCAAGAGTGAAAACATTATATTTTTATGTTACTGGAAAATATAACACTTAAATTGATAAAAAGAAAAACATAATTACCTTTAGGAACAAATCCTTCTGCTTCCATTGACCAGTAGATTCCGTTTTCCACTAGATCTTTTAACTGTTTTTTCCTTGGACTAGACTTAACAGGAGGAACAAGCACAGAGTCACCTTCAGTTGATGGTGTCCTGCTACTGTTTTTCTTTTTTAAACATTTTTCAGAGGTGTCATTATTTGAGACAGGTTTTAAATGTTTTGATTTGAGATTATCATGAATGTTTTTACTGTCATCTTTAACAGAGTCATAGTTATATTCATCATCACCATCGTCATCATCATCTTTTATCACAACTTTATTTATATCTTCCTCATACACATAATTCTCTTCTTCCTCACTGTTCTTGGATACAGCCATTTTGTCAATATTTCCTATGTCATTATTTCTGTAAGAAATAACTTCCTCATCTTTAACAGTTAATGACTGCAATCTTTTGACAGCATTAAAATGTTTTGGCCGAACTTCGACAGTTTTTTTATTTATAAGCACTGACTTCTTTTGGTATGCAAAAGCTTTTTGGTAATCAGCATCATTTAATATCTTTTCATTGGTTGCTTTAGGTTTTCGATCAGGCCATACCAGTCTGTTTGATTCAATGTAATTGTCATCAGATTTTTGTATTTCTGGTCCCATTAGCTGACGTAGTTTCTTCTGATTCACAGAATATTCTTTTATTTCACTATCACTGCTTTCACTTGTAACAGTAAGTCGATGCACCATCACATTGAGCAACAGTATGAAGCAAAATGTGAAAGAAAATGCAGTTAAAAACAGTGCCTTAACACTTCGTATACCCCAATTTTTCATTCTCAGACACTTAAACATGATTCACATTCACGTACAAAGTGAAATCAACCTAGGCCTTATTGACACAAATATTAATAAATATGATATAAATAAATAAATTCAGAACTAACTTCCTTCAGCAGTCTTTAGAATGCAGGAACATTGATCCTCTTTCAGCTATTTGAACCATTATACACACATCTTGCAACCATGTGGTTAAAATTTCAAAGCATTGATTATGTGGGAAACACATTGGATAAGGAAAGCCAAATAAAACACAAGCCTTTCCACAGAGATTGTTGTTACAGGGTGAGAAATTAAAATATGAAAGCACTGTCAAGCTGGAAATGTAAACATTGTTATTATTTCTCTAGCACTTTAGGTAGCACAATAGTCTGATCACACTAGGTGGTGCACCAGTTGACCACTGTTGTCCACTCACCAAACACCGGACTTACCAGTAGTGAAAGATGACAAAGACTGGACACCATGTTTTATTGACAGCAGGTGCACAGATTCATTTGGCGCGGCACAAAAGAAGATCATTTTACTCTCGAGGTAATGGGAGAATAATCTGGAGCAGTTAAAAGAAGCACAGCAAACAATTTTCTTGTTTGGCCAGTGACCAGTAGCATTAATGTAGTCTCCTCATTATACAGTCCAGTGACCAACAGTGTCTGGTTTCCTGTTCACCATGTAATCACTGTTTGTCGACATTTAAGAAAATTAGTACATTATTTTATTTAGATTTTTTCAAAATATATATATACATTTACACTGCAATTTATTTTAAATTTATAACATTACTTTAGTTCCTGCAAGTAAATAGATGCTATTACAGTACAAATTCTTAACTGTAACCTTTTTCCCACCTCTGAAAATCTGATGTAAATTTTCCTCAAAACACTTTTTTTTCTTTAGTTTTTCAAATCTGTGTATAATTCCATGATTCTATTTCTATTTTATATTTTAAGTTTCCTTAACAAAACTCTTTGAGTTACTTGGGTATTTTTCTTGTGGCGTGTTCTCCAATCTTCTGTGCCAATGGTGATTTTTTCTCTCACAAAACAAATCCCCAAGTATCAACACCAATGCATTCTCTTAAGATATCCTCAAGCCAGTTTCGAACAGTTTTGCTTGTACTGGCCTAAAGAGCTTGCTCTGTTCAAACAGCAGTAATCACCTCCCAGAAATAACATATTTGTTGACAGATGCCTCCTTGCAAGTCTGGTCCAGATATCAATAAAAACAAAAAGGGAAAAACACGTGCCTCAGATAAATTGTTAGTTAATTAGCCTGTCAGTAATTTAAGGAAAAGATTTTTATAAATAAAAATAAAACACCTAATAGAGGAAAGACATTGCTTTCTGGACACAGGCTTCCCAAAGTACTATTGGTTTAACACCAGAAGTGGTCAGTTCTGTTTCCTTCCTAAAATTAAGGATTGATCAGTGATAGACAACAGAGGACCGAGAACAGGCAAACAGAACATGTTTGCTGGCCAAAGAGAACACAGATGATGCCTGTTGTTTGTGTGCTCTACCGAGAAGTCACCCTTTCTAAATTGTGTTTACCCGCCTCTGTTTGATGTAATGTGTGCTGGCACTCTCAGCTAGAGTTTCCTCACGAGATGAGACACAAACTCTCCACAGCAAACATTTTCTCCAACACCTGGATCTGCTGCAGTTTCTTTCTTTATGCAGGAGAGCATGGCTGATGGGTATACTGAACATTCCACTGAGCTTTTTAACCCATGGAATATGTCAAGCAAATGACGTGTCTTCACATCCACTGTCTACTGCTGTCGCATGTACTTGAGGCAAAGCACCATTTAACTGGAAAAAAATAAAATTCAAGTTCATGGATAAATATTCCATTAGACAATATTTGAAATATAGGTTATTAAATTATTTTTGGGATGGGGAGAATATTTTCTATTCTTTTGTGTGAATTGAAACTTCTTTCATCTTAATGGCATGTGGCATCTTGAAAAGTATTTGTTTGAATATTACATGTACAGTACTTATCAATACCAGTAAATTACTAGAAAGCATTAATTTTGAAAAATAATAAATGACTGGTAAAGAAACTTAAATCATGTATAAATTTTGTTTATTTTGATGTAACTGCATGTGAGATTTAGTGGAGTGACACACAATTCTAGTGCCCAAAAGTCTATGTGTTCAAATCCTGGTATGGTGTTAATAAAAATACTATTTCTGATGCACATTTTGGAACCAAATTATTTCATTTGGAGATATGAATGTGTAAACTGAGAATAGGTTAGATTATAAAATAAATTCAACCTTTTTATCCCCACCTGCCCCATTTGTTTACTCGCAATAAAAATGGGGTGTGTTGTGTGTGTGTGTGTGTGTGTGGTGTCTTTCTCGATGTGTGGTATTTATAATGTCCTGGAAATATAAATGTACTGGTATAATTTATTATTTTCCAACCATAAAGAATAAAAGAAAGAACAAAATATAATCGAAAACTAAAAAAGTTAAAAAAATAATAATAAAAAAATTAAAAATTAATCCACATTGTGGCAGTATCTACAGCATTGCCGACTGCTGAAGCCAGGGCAGTGGGCTGTGGTTACATTTCACAAAACAAAAATCGAGTAACAACGTCGAAAACCAATCAAATCGTTCAAGAACGCTAGCGTCCGCAGACAAGATAGGTATCTTTCAATCTAATTAAAATTAGCTCCACTGGTTAATTACTAGACCAGTAGAGCTAATTTTAATCAGATTTGGTATCTTTCAAATAACTTTATGACCAAAATGTAGTCAAATAATTAAAGTCTCTCTAAAGATTGAAAAATTAAAAACCCAAATTTATTTTCTATTTAAAAAAAAAGTTTTACATAACATTAAAATAACTTTGTGTAAAACATCCTATTATAAATAATTGTATACGCTCTCAAATCAATTGGTTTTAAACTCTATTTAAAAAAAAAAAAAAACATTTATTTCATCACATACACAGAATCATATGTTTACATACCTAAGGGTAAACATCCGATCGTCTGCTGTTATTGACCCGGAAGTACATCGTTTTTGTGGGTTTTTTTGTCTTGACAAAAATAATTCGTCCATTCGGAATATTATTATTATGACATGAGTGTGATTGTCACTATTTTGAGAAGAATGTATGTGTGAATTTCTGTTTGTAAAACTCACCGAGTTCAAACCCATATGGATATATGATTATGACATCAATTACGTTGTTTTAAATAATGATTACTGTCCGAACCAAAATGTTAACAACTGCCAAAAATTACTCTCCTACCTTTATTGTTTGGTAGATTTTACTCACATTTTGTCCAGACAGAAATCTAGGAAAAATCATTGCAATGACACAGATAACAACTAGGTTGTTTGTTTCTTTGTTAGTGTGGGTTTTTTTTAATGACGCACTCCACACATTATAATTACGCTTATATCGGCGTCGGACATACGGTTATGTCGTGAAAAACCCCAGTGGTTAGCTGACGGGGATCGATCCTAGACAGACCGCGCATCAGGCGGGCACTGTACCACTGGGCTATGCTGCCCGCTAGATAACAACTATGTCACCAACATCGACTTCGCTGAGATCGCATAGGGCAAAAAACATGCAACTTTGTGCCAGCTGCCATTTTGACTTTTTATGGAATATTCTTCAAGAGGGGTGAAAGGATATGACTTTATCTAGCAACGTCATAACATGTTATTATATAAAAGCAAACGTGATGACGTCATATTAAGTTTGTATTATTTTTTTGTTTGTTTCATTATGCCACTGAAGATCATTGATTTTATATTGATTATGTAACATACTTTGGAGGCTTTCACCCCTCTTGAAGACTATTCCATAAAAAGCAAAATGGCAGCCGGCTAAAAAGTGCATGTATTTTTCCCTATGCAATCTCAGAAAAGTCGATACTGAAGACATCATTATAGTTTCATATGTGAAAGCTGTGTCACTGTAATGGTTTTTTAATAACGTGTGTGGACAAAATTTTGGGGAAATATAACGGTAATTAAAGGTAGGAGAGTACCGGTAATTTCTGTTGTAGTTGTTAACATTTTGGTTGAGACAGTAACAACAAAAACAACCTTCCCTAAACAGAAATAGGCAAAACTCGCACAGACTCGGTTAGTCGTCGTAGACTCATACCCCTCCTATCTCAAATTGTTCTCAGTTTCTTTGTCTGTGTCTATTTCTCATCCCCTCTGTCTAACACCCTCTCTCTCTCTCTCTCTCTCTCTCTCTCTCTCTCTCTCTCTC
>JAECMU010006362.1:0-10697 GCA_016106625.1 Dracogyra subfuscus | reverse complement strand
CCTGCCTGCCTGCCTGCCTGCCTGCCTGCCTGCCTGCCTGCCTCAGTATTCTGACTATAAGAGAGCTAGACAGACATTTGGTTATACGCTCTCATCTCTTTCTAAATAACCTCTCTGTCTCTCTCCCTCCCTAATTAATTTTATTATAATTTATAATACTTAATATTAATATACATTAAGGTTTGTGAAACAAGTAGGGAGAAAACGTTACCTGTAATGTAGTCTGGACATGCAAAACACATAGGGCAACAAAACAGAGACAACTATCAGCTAACAATCTTTATAATATGATTGGACACAGAAATGCTGTACAGATTAACACAGAGGATATAATAACTGAAAATAGTATTCACCTTCAAGCTAGCTGATTACACTCGATTACCCACGAAGTGCAATTTGTAATGCTTGACAAACTCTAATTTTCTAAAGGTGACAATACTCTTTACTGTACACCTGCACAGCAGGACTAATACTATTTCATTTCAAAGAACTGTCACTTGTTCTCTTTATAATACTGTCTGGGTTTGGCGTGTATAGGGTACAAAGATCTTTCATAAAAAGCTAGACCCATAAGGACCAGATGGTCAGGGGGAGGGCCTCACTTGAAAATTTATTTAATAAACATAAACTGTTTAGCTCAATGGTGATCCATCAAGGTTTTTCCCATTCCAGCCAGTGAACTATGACTTTTTGCTAAGGCTGTGGAATGTGCAGTCCTGTCCAGAAAAAATAATAAAAAGATATCTTGCTGAAAGGAATAAATACAGTGGTTCCTTCTCTTTGTCATTATAGGTTAGATGTATCTCAGTTGCTTGACTCAAGATGCAGTGAATTGTAATCTTGATTATAATCACACTTATAGATCCAACAAAGGGTTTTTTGGTTTGTTTACATGTTGCAACTAGGTCCATAGCTCATATATGTCAAAGACTGTAGTATGTGCTACCCTATAGGTTGGTCCTGTCCTGTCTGTGTGTAGTGAATCATTAATTAGCAGGGCTCAAACTAAAGAATTAGTTACCTGCAGAAAGTTTTATTCTTTTACTGGTCCAATGGTTTAGCAATGCGTCAATACATTACTGGTCTTGCTAGCATTGTGGTTAAGCTGTTGGACATAAGGCTTGTAAGTACAGGGTTCGCAGCCTGCTACCGGCTCCCACCCGGAGCAAATTTTAACGACTCGGTGGTTAGGTGTAAGGCCACTACACCTTGTCTTTCACTAACCACTAACAATTAACAACTAACCCACTGACCTGGACAGACATCCCAGATAGCTAAGGTGTGTGCCCAGCACAGTGTGCTTGAGCCTTAATTGGATATAAGCACAAAAATAAGTTGAAATGAATCAAGACATTGAGTTAAAATTGTGTACATAGCTTTATCATATTCTGTTACAAATTAAGTTTTGACTTTCGTGGCAATTTACTAATTTTCAGTTATAACCCTTGATCCTAGGGGATAGTATAATGTATTTTCCTGACTTTATTTTACAATGCCCGAAGATATTGAAAGAGAATTTTTTTTATATATAGCACTGTCAAGAACTGTTACAGATCAAGTTTAACTTTCATGACATCTTACCTATTTTTCACAGTGTTATTTCAATTTAGGAGATACGAAAAAAATAATTGCTGTGTCGCAGTACTCTCAGAATACTTGTTTATTTTACTGTAGGTAAGTTTTGAGC
Organism: Dracogyra subfuscus; assembly: GCA_016106625.1. NCBI lineage: Eukaryota > Metazoa > Mollusca > Gastropoda > Neomphalida > Peltospiridae > Dracogyra > Dracogyra subfuscus. The sequence goes on along the minus strand of JAECMU010006362.1, from coordinate 9,010 downwards.
TTGTCTGGTACAGCAATTTTAAACCAGTACTTTAAACCAGATGCCAACTCCAAACCCTCAATAAGTGCTCCGCAAGGCTCAATGGGTAGGTATAAACCACTTGCACCAACCAGTGATCCATAACTGGTTCAACAAAGACCATGGTTTGTACTATCCTGCCTATGGGAAGTGCAAATAAAAGATCCCTCGTTGCCTATCATAAAAGAGTAGCCTATGTGGCAACATTGGGTTTCCTAAAAAACCAAAACCTGTCAGAATGACGTTCAATAGCTGATAATAAGGTAAAACATCAATGTACTCTAGTGTCGTCGTTAAATAAACCAAACTTTACTATTTTGTTCATGCCGTTGTTAAATTTGTGCCCTGATGATGTAATTCCAATTTTGTTAAGACATAATTGTAGACAGAAATGATATTTTAAAATAATTATTAAAAATTAAAATCCTTTGGCCTTTTACAAATTTATAACATATATGATACAGGGATGAAATATTTTTAAAAATCAAAAATTAATTTTATTGTACTTTGGCAGGGTTTTCTCACAGACAGTCACACAGATTCAAGGTAGCAGTCATTCAAAGGAGTTACAATGTGTTGAAGTACAGATTGATTAACCTGCCTGATTCAGTTGCAAACATCGCTTAATTCTGTCACAAGAGGTAAGAATCTTTGAATTTCCCTTTTATATTTTCACTTTTAAAGCTGCATCTCAAATATTTATGTACGGTGTATTATAATTTAACCATTTAGAATAAATCATATACTTTGATGATGTTTCTTCCTTTAGACATGATATATTTTATTTGCAATTGTGTTTACATTACCTACTTTTCTCCAATGTATTATTAGTTTTTAGCAATACAATACATTTTCTTTTAATGTGGACATTCTTGTGATAAATCAAGGCAGTTGATGACAAAACTATGAGTTTATTGAAATTGTATTTGTTTTTGTATTTTGCATTAATAAAGATGGTATCCATGTATGATGAAGGAGGCAAAATCGTAACTTTAAAATCAGAATTTATGAATATGTTCAGATATTAACAATACATAATGATATGTATTTTTATGCATTTTTTTTATTTTCTTCTTAACAATTCACAACAGTGATTATTCAGCAGCTGCAATAATTAAATCTAACCAAGAAGAAATATGCTGCAACCATATCACCAATTAATTTTGGGACACATTATTTACAAGTAAATACAAAATATACTTTAAGGTTACTAACTGTGGCTTCTTTAAAAACAAAATTGAAATTAGAGTGTTACTTCAGTTTTATAGTTCTATGTACCTTGTTGGAATGAAACAAAGTGCAGAATTTATAACACAATTCTGCATCAACGAAAATGAAAAATCACTCTGGATCTCTGGTCTGTTGACCCTGGCACATGGATGTGGACATAACATGGCCATCAAGTGCCAGAACTTTGGCGCAGGGTGTTGCAATTCACGGGTCATGGGCGAAACGTATTGACCAACCGCAGTTGCCGACTTCACAAAATTCTCGCATGGGGTCAGTGCAGTGCTGCATTTTGTACCTGTGTTGACAGCGTAAAGATTTCCAAACAATTGTTGTTTGATTCAACCTAGCGGGCATTTTCTTTATTTGTGTAACCATTTTTCGCCCATTGACAGTACAAGAAAGCCTCAGGGATACTAAAAATACATTTCACACATATTTTTTTTCAATCTCTTCCCTAACAATTGAGCAGGATGTGCAGTGGTGGCTACACCCTAGAGAAAAGGGCAGAGACAGTCACACCAATGGCTGTTCTCTCTCATTCTATCTATCAAATAAGGCAACTAATGGTCACACCCATGGGTGTCCTCTCTCATTCTATACATCAAACAAGGCAACTGATGGTCACACCCATGGGTGTCCTCTCATTCTATACATCAAATAAGGCAACTGACGGTCACACCAATGGCTGTCTTCTCTCATTTTATACACCAAATAAGGCAACTGACGGTCACACCCATGGGTGTCCTCTCATTCTATACATCAAATAAGGCAACTGACAGTCACACCCATGGGTGTCCTCTCATTCTATACATCAAATAAGGCAACTGATGGTCACACCAATGGCTGTCTTCTCTCATTCTGTGCATCAAATAAGGCAACAGACGGTCACTCCCATGGGAGTCCTCTCATTCTAAACATCAAGTAAGGCAACAGACGGTCACTCCCATAGGAGTCCTCTTATTCTAAACATCAAGTAAGGCAACAGATGGTCACACTTGTGGGAGTCTTCTAATTCTAAACATCAAGTAAGGCAATAGATGGTCACACTTGTGGGTGTCCTCTCATTCTATACATCAAGTAAGGCAATACATTAATTTTTGACACATACCTAGCGATATTTCATACACTAGTGCAGGTCTTGAAATAACGACCTGTGAAAAGTGAAAATCAGTTCATTTGTTAGACCTAGCAGGTGAAGTAGAAATTCACCTGCTAAATAACACCTCCCAAAATATTGCAGGTCATTTTTAAGGAGAGAAATATATTATTTAATCTGCTATTTCAGAGGTTGTGAGGGAGGGTTTTGTATAGTTTAAAAAAAAAATTAAAAAAAATGTCCAAAACTCTCCTTCACCCCATGCTGCCTGGCCATATTTTTTATCTCAGCAGGACACATTTCTTTTGACTTGCTGTTGCCATTTTTTTTTAAAAGCAGGCCATTTTTTATTTATTATTTTGAGCTCTTTAGTGCTGAGTATGGGATTATTAATTAATCTATGATCCCAAATTTACAAAAGTATGAAAACATCAATATCAAGTGAGATAGATGATTTTAAAAATATATTATTTTTGGGGAGAAATTAAATTAACAAGTATGAACATTTAATGCAATATTTGGACCAAGTGGTAGGTTATATATCGCTGGCATCATGCCTTTAAGCTGTATAGTTAGTTACACACCAGTGGTCAGTGTTACCAATGGACGTTAGGTCATCCACTCTTCAGTAAATTGAAAGCTCAGAGCCTTTGTGGATAGAAATATCAACATGAAAGCCCCTGGGGTCTAAACAAACACATTTGTTATGAGTAAGCTGGTTTTTCACACCCAGTAAGTGTTGTGGGTAATGATACAGACAAATACTTTTGGACTTTTGTTATCATTTCATTATAGTAATTGCTTTGAAGAGGAATTGATTTCCAGGATGGAGAGAGACCCTCCATTTACTGTTTAAACATTTTACAGTTACATGAATCATGCACATTCATCCAATTAGCTGGGAAGTTTTTCTTTTTGTACAGGCAGAAACATGACATGTTTATTTTCCTAATTCAGTTTGCTCTTATCAAGCAACATATACGCTGTTTACATTTCAGATTAAGTGATGTCCTGGAAACTGTCTATTTGATTATAAGTGTGGCTTAAGTATCTTGAACAAAGTGTATTTTTATTTGGTGTTAATAAGTTAATAAGTTTATAAGTTAATCATACATGCCATGCATTGCCTATTTCATAATGGAAAGAAAGACACGTAGTCATCAGAGGAAGCCCGCTACAATTGTCCTAATGCAGCAATGGATCTTTTTATATGCTTTTTCCCATGGACAGGATAGCACATACCATGGCCTTTGATATACCAGTCATGGTGCACTGGCTGAAACAAGAGATAGCCCAATAGGCCCACTGACAAGGATCAATCCCAAAATGACCATGCATCATGTCCCATGTCATACCAAATGGTGTGCCCAGAGGGAGTGGTAGGGATGGTTGGGGCATACACAGTGGAGTAAGCTGTGATCATTGCATCAATCTTATGGGCTGAAGTGGCGACAGCACGTTTCCTCTTAAAATCTGTGTGATCCTTAACCATATGTCTGACACCATATAACCGTAAATAAAATGTGTTGAGTGTGTCGTTAAATAAAACATTTCACTCTTTCTTTCAATCTTATGGGCATGATAATAAATAAATTCCAATAGCCAAGCATTAGTTAATGAGGGGGGATTGCCCCTTCAAGGCTGGAGCAAACCCTTAAATTCAGGCACAAAAAAAGATCAGAGATATTTTGGCAAAATTAGTTGCCTGAAACCTTTTCACCAGGTATGTCCATCATTCTACATACAATATTAGTTGTAATCCATGTAAAAATGCATAGTGATTCATTTTCAAACGCATATAGCCGTTTGTTGTATTATGCTAATATGAATAAATGTTGTTGTTCAGATTTGGGCATGTTGGTTTAATTTTGAAAACAATTTGCCAGCCACGCTTAAAAAAATGGTAGTGTGTACACCTATGTAGCAAAGTGGTTAAATTATTCATGTTGAGTTGTTGTTTTTAATGTCTTCATGTGCATAACTTTACTTTGTTCATGCCTGGGAGTTCCAATTTTTTTGTATCTAGCCTAAAACTATGTATTATATTGTATAAGAATATTCAGACTTGCCAAAAGGACTTGATTAAAGAAGACCGACCTCAGTGGCACAGTGGTTAAGCCATCAGACTACAGGCTGGTAGGTACAGGGTTTGCAGCTTATAAAACTTAAAATCTAGACTTTAAGGTTTATAAGCACGGGACCAGCTCTAACCCGGAGCAATTTCTTGAGGGCTCAATGGGTAGGTGTATGGCCACTACACATTCTTCTCTCTCACTAACAACTAACCCACTGTCCTATGCAGACAGCCCAGATAGCCAAGGTGTGTGCCCAGGACAGCATGCTTGAACCTCTGTTGGATATAAGCACAAAACTAAGTTGAAATGAATGATTAAAGTGTACTGCCAGCTTAGGCCAGTGACTCAATATCTGTGCACTGAACACAAAGAACAAACTAATCTTGTTCTGACAGGCTGAACAAATTGTAAATTGTGTATCGCACGTTAGGTGTTACAGTTCTTTAGGGCAAATACACAGGTGCAAGGCCTGCCAGTCAAGGTATTAAGTCCAAGGTTGGTTGGCTTTTCCCCTCAATAAAATCCACATAGATGGAACCTGTAAAGCTGAGTCTTATGAGCAAATACATACATGTTGCAATACAGCATTCCTTTGTTGTCTGTTGCACACATAAAGTGTGCAAAGTTTGCTCAGGAACTTTGTTTGCTGTCTCTCAAGGTGAAAAAAAAAATATCGGTTTTCTTTTCCTGTTTATTGTTCTAGTAAATTTTACTTTAAATTTTTTTAAAACTCTCATACATGAAAGTACAAATCGTTACATCTACATTTGTAGTTAAGTCTAAGTTTTAATGTTTTTGTTTGATAAATCTATGATTTTACTATAAAATGTAAAATAAAATAAAAATACATGTACATCAATAATTTATTAATATAAATTAAATTGTTCCTACTGTTAGTACATGTTCAAATTCATTGACGAGAACATGTTCTTATTTAAATCAATATGGTTGGTTAAAAAATTTATGAATTGAAAAAAAGAAAATTTAAGTGACATGGTTTTCAAGTGATTTTTATTATTTTTATTTTTTATAGTCTCCTGGTTTATAGTATGAGAAATTACTATTACTTTTTATAAGCATAAAATATTACACCTTGTTTTTGTTTTTTTTATCAGTTAAATACTTATTTGTTCACAAACAGTAGATTCCAACAGATTATCATAAAATTTATTTAAAAAAGTGAATATTTCCTTTACTCGATCTGCATACAGATTAAAATAGACAAATTACATAATTGAAACATTTAAAAATGGTGACAACAATAAAATAAAAACTGTAATATTTTGAACTGCCATACAGAATGTTCTCTTCAAACTTTTATTCGGCAAACTTTATATTTACATTAACACATTGTGAATATACATTCTTTAAATAAATGTTGAGGTTATGCAAATAAGATTTCTGTGGTCAGTTGAATGGTCAACAGATCAAAAGGACAATATTGACTGCAAATTCAAGACTGTTTGTCTTACCTGCCCATGCTGAATTTCCAGATCTCTTGGACCTTCAGTGTAGTCTATGCGCTGACCTGAAAAACACAAAAAAGCGATCATCAAGCCTCTCTCCTTTGTGTGTCGTCAAATGTCTGGTGATATGTGTGTGTAAGCAAATATCATTCGATTGGTGCATCTCACACGTTGGATGTTTACTTTTTGCAGGTACCTTTATGTATTTTCCCACCTTTAAGAGTGTGATAGCAGGAGAAGGTCATTCGAGAGATCAAGGCCTGAGCGCGCGGTGAGCAGGGAATAGTTTGTGCATCAAACACCAACACCCAGTGTTATCCGGCAGTTTAGATCCCATGATCCATGTGCAAACAGCCAATAACGTAGCAATGTTCTTTGGTGGCTGGAATGAACCACTTGGTGGTGGTCTAAGTAAGCAGTGGCAAATGATTGGGAAATTCACAACACCCATAGGAATGCAGTTTGAAAGAGTCCACCCCCAGAAATAACTTCCAATTGTTCTTTTGGGTAGTGGAGACCTTTCGGAGCTTCATTATAACCCTGATGGTGGTTTAACATTCTGAAAAGAGTTTTGAGGTGTTCGTTTGGTTCCGGTGACCTCACTGCAGTGTCCTTAGTAATTGGTTGTTCTGTTCTTCACGTGGAGCTCAGGGTTGAGTGATTACCTGAGGTTTAATGAGTCATACTATGATAGATTCCCTTAGTGGACCCATTGGGCAAGTTTCCATTTCGAAGGCTGCGTGTGCATGGTACGTCCTGTTATGTCCAAGGGAAAATGTATACAGTGAAAGCTCTCAAAACTGGACCCTCTGTAAACCAGAATTCCCTCAAAACCGGACGTTTTTTGCGGCCCCCTTTTAAATATTTGTACAGAAGAAAACCTCTCCGGTTTAGAGGGGTTTCATTGTATAAAAATTGATACCAATGGAAGTAGGCTGCAGTTGTATATGGACAGTATGTTTCTGCTCTTAACGCTGGACAAAGTAACACAAATACTGTTATTTATGTTTGACAACTAGCAACATATTATTATTAAACAATGTGTTGAGAAGAAGTTTGTTTTGTTTAACAATACCATCGAAGCATATTGATTAATTAATCATCGGCTATTGGATGTCAAACATTTGGTAATTCTAAAACATATGGTAGTCATCAGAGGAAACCTGTTGAGGTTTTCTAAAAAACAAATATTTCTTTCTCATTTGTCAGGCATTAATCTTTTAGCCCTTGAAATTCTGACCAAGTTGCAAAGGTAGTTCAGTACATGTAATAACAGTGTAAATATACAATAAAATGATTAAAATGTTGCAAATATATTTTCTAACAGATTTTGTGGTACACCTACAGCCATAGCTGCCACCATAACATTTGAGGGCTAATTTTTACAAAGTCTTGATCAATACATTAATGTTATTCTTTGCAGATAAATGTAAGACAATATTTGTATGACTTTTGAAGATTTTAACTGATAAAAGCATCAAACATCTGTTAAATGGAGAAAAAAACATTATCCCAAGTGAGATTAATTATTATTTGCAATCTCACATGACAGGTACACAGTGAAGGCATGTATGTTCAAGTGTTAATTTTTTAAAAAGAACCTGAACTTTTAAAAATGGAAAATATCTGGTATATTCTTAGTCTTAACACAACTTATTTCTACGCACAAGTGTCTAGTACACCATCTAGTACAGTTTTTAATATTATTTTTCATTTGTAGTGTATGTATATTGTGTTTGTGTTATTGTTATCCCGTTTTAACCAGCATTGTACAGAAACACATTTGCTATTTAAAGTGGCCTGGGGTGTACTCTTTTTTAAGAAAGAAAGAATGAAATATTTTATTTAATGACTCGACACATTTTTAACTACGCGGGCAGCATAGCCCAGTGGTACAGTGCCCGCCTGATGTTCGGTCGGTCTAGGATCGATCCCCATCAGCTAACCACTGGGTTTTTTTCTTGACATAACCATATGTCCGACGCCGATATAACCATAATTATAATGTGTTGAGTGCGTTGTTAAACAAACGAACAAACAAACATTTTTAACTACATTTATATGGCATTGGACCACAGAGATAATTAGATAGGAAACTTGCTGCTGCTGCTACTCCATGAACTATTCTTTTTAATCAAGCAGGTCAGGTCATAGGGCTTAACATGCACATTCAGGGCAAGATGTTGTAGTGCACACCTGTCATTGGCGCAGGTGTCGACTTGCACTGGCTCCTCTGTCCAGAACAGGCTTTTTAATTGACTGCAAGGAATCTTTTACATGCACCATCTTACACACAGGATAGTACATACCATGGCCTGACTTGAGGAGCACTGGCTGGAAAATGAAATAGCCCTGCAGTGAGCCCACCAACTCTGATGGATCCTAGACCAACCACACGCCAGGCATTGGCTTTATATTACTACTGGGCTACGTTCCAATGACTATGTCTGTTTTTTAAGTCAGGGTAACTCAATATATTATTTATGGATATAATACAAGAAAAATATACATTGATGTACATGTATTTAGCAGACTTCTGAAATTAGTTTTCATTTGCGCACAGTAACACGTCTATATACTTCACAGGTAGTCCATTACCAGGTGTTATTTCATGCCAGGAATCTGCTGGTTGCTATCTGTGCATGCCGGGCATATGTTGACAAAATGAAATTACCATCAGAAGGATTATACACACACATTACACACACATATGTTTGTCAGTCCTATGAAGTGGTTGATAAATGGCTGTGTTGATGCAATATGTCTCAGCAATGAGCAAAGCCAATGCCAAACATGAGTACAATGGTCTGGGTGTTGCTATTCATTGCTTATTTCTTCTGGAATCCGTAGTAGTCACAACAAAACATGTGTTCCACATCATGCAAACATCCTTAATAGATGGGAAGAGCTTCACAACAATGCAGTGGTTAATTAAGCCATTGGTTTTGAAACTGGTAGGTGCTGAGTTCGTATATCAGTACCAGTAACTCCAACCCAGAGTGATCTTGTGTGCTCATCTCAGTGGAGAAGGGCAAGGCCACTGTATCAATTGTTGTTTCCATTAACAGCGCTCAATGTTTACGGTCGTCCGGTCGTCTGTGACGACGTAATATTCAGTCGGGCAA
>JAECMU010006338.1:3364-15466 GCA_016106625.1 Dracogyra subfuscus | reverse complement strand
TTAAGTACCCAGTTTAGTCCGTATGTTTCCAAAACAACGAACATTTTAAGGCCAAAAAAAAAACCAGAAAAAAAAAGGATTTCACATTATGGTAACGGTTTTCTCTTAAGAGTACAGATGGCAATGACATATGGCATGTCTCTTAGAATGAATGAAGGAATGAATGTTTAACGACACCCCAGCACGAAATATACATGGGCTATTGGGTGTCAAACTATGGTAATGAAAAAACCATGTGATGATCAACATCATTAGAAAAATTCAACAGTTAAATGAAAACAGTGCAAAGAACTGTACAAAAACACAAATATCACAGATAGACACCGACTTTTACTCAAAATATTAATTCATGTGCTATTGGACATTCTCAAAGAGAATGTTACACCCCTGCACCACGGTGAGGTTACAGCACGCACAGGGGTTTCTCTTAGAGTACAGAAGGCAATGCCTTTTGTCAGAGCAGTATATATTGTCTTCAAGACCTGGCCCCGTGCTTATAAACCTTAAAGTCTAGACTTTAATAAAGTCCAGATTTTAACGTCATGGCAACGCCATTCAAATAGCATGACGTTAAAGTTTGGACTTTATTAAAGTATAGACTTTAAGTTTTATAAGCACGGGCCCAGAGGTCTCTGCATAGGCTTTTGTCACAAATGGATAGTCTGGAGCTTCCATAGCGCTGTCAGCATGGCTCGTGGTGGTCATAACCGACACCGACATGTTGCCCACCTCTATGTCACCCACATGCCTGTGTACATGTGTCAGGTGAATTCACATAGATACTGTTTCGGACATGTACAAAGTAATCCCATTCCCTGGGGCAACCAACTTCTGTATTTAGTACCAGTATTCCACGGTCGGTTTATGAAAGGCTATGGCACGTGTTGTCCTATGTATGGCAATACCGCCAATGTAGCTGTAGCAGGTTTCCTATCTCAATTAAAATATAATAAAAAATAGACTTCTGTTCTCGGGAGTCATCTAGACTGGATGTACATTAACCGTAATTGATAGCCCAATATCAGTCTAATTAAAATTAGCTCCACTATTACATGTTGGAGCTCATGTCCACCAATCAAAATCTTACTTGCAGAATCATGCCAGTAAAAATAATTTGAAAACATTCCCCATTATCCTAAGGCTATACGACATGTTTCGTGTGAATTACGAATGCCTGAAAACATGTTTTATTTTTTAAAATTAATCATTTGTAATATAAAGCTGAAGACTGATTTTATTTTAATAAATAAATAATTTGTAATATAAACTTGAATACTGATAACTGATCCCGTACGTATTGGTATGGTTCGCTGTACTGCGGCCACTAAAATAGACTCGCCCGATATTTTTAGAATTTGTATGCTTCCAAATAACGTTATAAAAGGAGAAGTGTGATTGGTCAATATTTAAATTATTATTTACAGAAGAAATGTTAGTCTACGTTGTGCTGTTAGCAGTCTGATTAAAATTAGTTCTACTGGTCTAAAAAGAAAAGACATTTATAATTCACACAAAACATGTCAGAAAAATTCGGAATATATTTTAATTATTTTCAAATCACTTTCATGATTCTGCAAGTAAGGTTTTGATTGGTGGACATGAGCTCCAACTGGCTGCTGTTAGATCCACATGTAATAGTGGAGCTAATTTTAATTAGATTGGCTGGGTCTGGGTTTGGGTTTGGCGAGTTGGTTCTGTGGACATATAACCCATGTTCTACGTTGTTTGCTACCATATATGCAGTTCGCGCCAGCACAGAAGCAGAACGATGTTGTTTGTCACATTCCATTGTATTTCTTTCTTTTTTATTTGGTACGATAGTGTCCGGATCCAAACCCAGGTCCGGTGTGTTTTGGGCCCAATGACTAAAATATGCTCGAATAGTTATCAATTATATACTGACCATTGGAGGCAATATCAGGTTTTATGGACCGAAGAAATTGATATTGACTGGCCAAGGTCCATAAAACCTACTATTGGCCAAAATGTGGTCAATAATTGTTTTATTACATAATGACATCCATAAGACTCGTAAATGTTTGCTGTATATATCAGAATCGACGTACGTCAAGTTTCACGCAATGCGTTCTAACTGACGAATATATAGTGACGTCACGTCATTCATGACAACCCTATGAATGCGGAATTATCCTACAACAATTTCTGTTGAAAGAATATGATGACGTATCCGTCTACTAGCAGGATATGACTGTTGACGTCATTCATGTGACGTCACACGCATAGCTACATTATCAAATCGCTCATTTGAAGAAAAAAAAACAGAAGCAATAGGCCTTCCCCTTAATTGTTATGGTATACAGGATAAAGATAATAACCAGTTAATGACGTCGGGTATCTTCTTTATCCGCTCGGCAGACCCTCAAACTTTCCCATTCTTATCATCACAGGATAAAACAGATATCAGACGTTATTAACTAGTTATTCTCTATAAAAACAGTTGAAACATTACCAAGACAAAAAGTAAATTAGAGCCACTATGACCAGTAAGAATGACACAATCTACTTTTAAAAACATTTTATAATGTGATAAAACATATATTTATAGTGGACAGCTTCCGATTATCTCCAAATGCATTCTTTATTTGTATCATACATCCAGCGAGTGTCAAATCCAACTGGTTTTGATGCATCGTGTACGTTTCTAAATTAGCGATATATTCCTTACAAAATGCAGTAGTGTAATTGAGTCTTTATTTCTGGGGGCCTAAAGGGGACCAGACCTTCGTCCGGGGGGCCAATGGTGTATTTACTGTGTACAATAAAATGTAAAATGGGGGGACCGACGGTTTTGAATGGGGGGCACCGCCCNNCCCCGTAGTTACGCCACTGACAAAATGTGTCTTTGTTGTATTTTCGGAATTAACCTCAGTATGAAAAGAGTTGTTATTCTGTGGAAGTGCAGCAAACCGTTTTGTCAAAAGCACAGTGTGCTGTTGTTGTTGTTGTTTACAGTAAGATTAGCAGTTGACGATGCATTACGTTACCTATTCGTTAATTGGATATAATTCTGTTTTCTCCTTTGTTTTCTTTGGTTAAATCTCAGAGGGCAGTATCACTTTTGATCGGGCCAGTGGGGCCGACTGAGGACAATACCACTATTTACGAAAGATAGTATGACTGATTTTCAACCAATAAGAATACAGATATTTTCACATTATGTAACAACATGCAAACAGGCCAGAAGAGTACACGCATGCTGGATCTGTTTGTCATATCAAAATTTGATCTGTCACGAATATAACTGTTACTGACAAACACGTCTTATGTGTGCATAATGGACCCCAACGACGTGACGGAAAAGTGACAGAAAATACACTGGTACACATGATAATATGATCAATATATAGTGAAATATCAAAATATGTGAATGATTATATGTGCACAAAATACCATCCAAGTCATGCCCGAGAACGTTAGTAGTGATAGCAGTTTTAAATGACAGATTAGTGTTGTTTTTAAACACTACCCCTGCGCGTGCTGTAACCTCACCGTGGTGCAGGGGTGTAACATTCTCATTGAGAATGGCCAATACAGCACAAATGAGTAAAATTCAGTATCTCGTTGTGATATTTATATTTGTTGCACAGTTCTTTACACTGTTTTAATTGACATAATAAATTTTTGTGTTGATGTTGATCATCACCTTTTGTTTTTCATTTACCTTCGTTTGACACCCAATAGCCGATGTATTTTTCGTGCTGGGGTGTCGTTAAACATTCATTCATTCATTTTTAAACACTACGACGTACTGTTTACTATTATGGCCGTTTTTCATAATTTAAATCAGAAGTACATGCAATTCTATTTTATTATTCAGATTATTCCTTTTTCTACACCTTATGAAGTGGTTCTGGTCATCCAGATTTTTTGGTAATACCCTAAAATACATTTTTAATAATTCTAAAAACGCATAGTCCGATGACGTCCACCGACGCTGATCGCTCCAAGACAAATGGCGTATCAGGCGAGCGCTAATCCTAATCCTAATCCTAAGAATTTAACGTACACGTTCAGAGCAAGCTGTTGTAGCGTACGCCTATCGCAGTCACAGGGACCGGCCTTGGCCGGATCCCTCCGTCTGTGACAGGAAAGGTGTGGGGGTAGGGTAAGATGGGACCACCTGCGCTATCAGGTTCAAGAGAGAACCAGTAGCCCAATCAACTTGGAGGCAGGTGGGGGGTTTTGTGGATGCTATGGAATTTTGATAAAGGGAGTTAAGTGCGCAATTTAGCTGAAGGAATTTTGGCGCAATTTTGATGGTCGTTCTAATTTGAAAATAGGAGTGAGAGCTAGATTTTGTTCATTAGTAGTCCGAAAAGAGCTCTTTACTACTGGGCTACATGTATGTACCTCCCAGATAGCGGCTTAGCTCAAACTAATGCTTACATACGGCTAAATTCTCCATCTCTGACAAAGAGATATATTCTACAATTAAGAGCCAGTAGGCGTATAGCCAGCTGTTGCTCTAGTGTTATGTTTTGTAACAGATGATTTCTAAATGTTGTTTGACTAAATTTTGACAAGTGATGTTAAACCAAAACATAAATGGATTTTATACCATATTATAAAAACAAATGCAGGAAATATTTACTGGCACTTAATTAATTTTGCTGAGAACAATATATAATGAATAAATAATGGATGAATGAATATTTAACGACATCCCAGCACGAAAAATACATCGGCTACTGGGTGTCAAACAATGGTAAACGGAAAACGTAAGAAATTAATCAATCAATAAATAAATGTTTAACGACACCCAGGTACAAAAAGCGTTATTCACGATCATGTTTGTTTGTTTGTTTTTGGTTTGTTTAACGACGCACTCAACACATTTTAATTACGGTTATATCGGCGTCGGACATATGGTTATGTCGAGAGAAAAAACCCAGTGGTCAGCTGACGGGGATCGATCCTAGACCGACCGCGCATCAGGCGGGCACTGTACCACTGGGCCACGCTGCCCGCTTTATTCACGATCAAGACCGTAACTCTGCAGTCCAGTGGATATATAGTGTCTCGTCAATAGGGGAACAACTACTCCCGAAGAGATCCTTTACTGGAGAATACATCATTCTTGCATATAGAAAGAGGACTGCCACTCAAAGACTAGTTTAAATTACTAAAACAAAATTAGCATAGGACAGTTCATTGGAATGAATATAACTGGTATGACATGCACTCATAAATCACTGTCAAAACAGTGATGATATCTCGTGTTCGCGAAAGATGAGCATGTCCTGCCTGACCGGTGACACTTATCATGAGGACTGCCACCACAGCTGTCTAAACTTGTCACTTCATCCATAACGATGAACATGTGTGCTGAGTTTTACCAAGAGTTGACAAAAGTATGCGCAGGTTCAAAATATGGAATACCATTAGCCTACAGTTTGGTTAAGTCTGTTGCACACACATGCGACGTGACACGATGCGCCACAGCGACAGGTCACGGAACGGAAAAGTAACACGATTCTGTGGTGTGGCTTCGTATGCGAGACTTTTTTGTGTGGCGCGGCCACAGTAAACGCGTGTAGAACAGAACAGTACCGGTCCAAAAAAAGAAAGAAAGAAATGTTTTATTTAACGACTCACTCAACACATTTTATTTACGGTTATATGACGTCAGACCACACATATATTGAGAGAGGAAACCCGCTGTCGCCACTTCATGGGCTACTCTTTCCGATTAGCAGCAAGGAATATTATATATGCACCATCCCACAGACAGGATAGCACATACCACAGCCTTTGATATACCAGCCGTGGTTCACTGGCTATGACGAGAAATAGCCCATTGGGCCCACCGACGGGGATCGATCCCAGACCGACCGCGCATCGATCGAGCGCTGTACCACTGAGCTACGTCCCGCCCCAGTGCCGGTCCAAGGTCAATAAATATATATAATGAATGCGTTTTTGTTAACGACTACCTCAAAACCCGAACGTATTTGTTATATTTACAACATGTGAAAAATGCGACTGCATTCTACAAAAACATATGAATACAAAAAGTAAAGTTTGTTTTATTTAACGACGCCACTATAGCACATTGATTTTGTTTATCTTATCATCGGCTATTGGACGTCAAACGTAAGGTCATTCTGACACTGTTTTTAGAGGCTATTCTTTTACGACAGGCAGCAAGATATCTTTTATTTGCGCTTCCCACAGGTAGGATAGCACAAAAAGCATGGCCATTGAGCTTTGCGGAGCATTCACTCAGGGTTTGGAGTAAGTATCTGGATTAAACATCACATGCCTCGACTGAAATCCGAACCCAGTATCTACCAGACTGTAGACCGATGGCTTAACCACGACGCCACCTAGGCCGGTACATGTGAAGAATGCGGATTTAGTTGTATTAGCATCAACACAATCTGTGCAACATTTTAATCTTCGCGAATATCCAGGTCGTGACAAACAAGTAAGTCGAACGTTTATTATTCACATAGCTATTTTTAAATCGTCCAAAAAGAAACCAAAAACTACCCCTAAACTATAGTTCGCATAGGTATGACACGACATGATAACAATAATAATGTTGGCTTCTTTCACAATAAGTATGAAATATTTCACCGTAATTTACTAATTTCATTTCAGATCTTTATTTACTTTTCTTTTATAATTATATATAAAAAAAAAGATACATTATTATTGAAAAAGCAAGGTATTTATTTCTCCATATTTATTTTTATTTTTTTTGTTGGTTTGTTTAACGACGCACTCAACACATTGTAATTACGGTTATATCGGCGTCGGACATATGGTTATGTCGAGAAAAAACCCCAGTGGTCAGCTGACGGGGATCGATCCTAGACCGACCGCGCATCAGGCGGGCACTCTACCACTGGGCTACGCTGCCCGCTATATTTCTCCATATAGTCTCCATGTGTGGAACTGGGGCTTAAAATGCATTTGTTTTGCGAAAGCGCTGTTGCTAGTGTGTGTGTGTGTGTGTGTGTGTGTGTGTGACAGAACTGTGGCACGTCACAGCAACACTGACGTTATCGCGTATGTTGCGCTACCTATCGCTGTGACGTGTGGCCTGTGTGCACTGGCCTTTAGTGATGCATCGCATTTTGTAAAATATGAATAATGCTTACATTTAGAAGGTAAAAACTATCCAAATCAATTAGAAATAAAGGCGCATTATTATAATCGAATTGATTAATGTGTAGTTAAGGGCCGCGCATTAGGGATAAAATGGCTAAATGTGGAACCTAGACAAATGCTATTTTTAGTTATTTTTACATTAGTGTCGTTACATAACTTTAAAGTAATCGCTTCAACATATATAATATTGGCTTAGTTTGATCAATTGTAAACAAATTATGATGAATCTTTGGTGAAAATTGTAAATAAAAAAAATAGGAAGGAAGGAAGGAAATGTTTTATTTAACGACGATTTTATAGCGTCAAACATATGGGTAAGGACCACACAGATATTTAGAGGGAAAACACGCTGTCGCCACTTCATGGGCTACTCTTTCCAAGTAGCACCATCCCAAAGACAGAACAGTACATACCACGGCCTTTGTTACACCAGTTGTGGAGCACTAGCTGGAACGAGAAATAGCCTAATGGGTCCACCGACAAGGATCGATCCTAGACCGACAAAGCATCAAGCGAATGTTTTACCATTGGGCTACCTCGAAATAAATAGAAAACTCGAACAATCAAGGATGGAAACCGTGCGAACTACATGTATACTTGATTAATACAATGTGATAAGTATGAATTAAATCATTTGGTTGTAAAACAAAATTATGGAAAGTTGTCTGAAGATATCGTTTTTATATTTGAATACAAAGAGTAATACATATTTTTGGCCGTAAGCCGTCAATTTGCAATTGCCAAAGAACCTCTCTATTCAGGTGTAAGAAAAGAACCAGATGCACGGTTCAGTCTAACATTCAGGAGAAAGCGAAGGGGTGGCGAATATGAGCAACAGTTACGTGACTTAGCAATCACGAAAAGACGATTTGAATTTGTCATCGATCACATGTGGATTCTCTAAAAGAAAATCGATTTGACCATATGGTACATTTATGACGTGGAATTACTACCAGCATTGTTTCCAACAAAACCGGCCTCGGTGGCGTCGTGGTTAGGCCATCGATCAACAGGCTGGTAGGTACTGGGTTCGGATCCCAGCCGAGGCATGGAATGTTTAATTCAGATACCGACTCCAAACCCTGACTGAGTGCTCCGCAAGGCTCAATAGGTAGGTGTAAACCACTTGCACCGACCAGTGATCCATAACTGGTTTAACAAAGGCCATGGTTTGTGCTATCCTGCCTGTGGGAAGCGCAAATAAAACTATTGGTTGATTTAGAGGGGGTTACAGGAGTCTCGCGATCCCCACCCACCAATTTGAAATGATCGTTGTTAATGACCGTTTCGGTGTGTTTTGGATTTTTGTTTTAATTCATCGTATACAATATAAACACTAAATTGTTTCGAAAACGGATAATTGGGTATCTTCATTTCAACGTTTTACAGAGAGCATGCCCCAAACCATCTTATAGATCTATTTCCTTTTGGGCGCACGGCTTATTTGCCTTCAATAAAGTTCATTTGCCCTTTTTTTAAATGTCACATGACACTCATCCCTTTACAAACTCCTGGATCCGCTCCTACGAACTGATAGGTTGTTCAGAATATTTATCAATTAAACGTGTAGTAACAACGCAGGTTTCTCCTCTCGTCTAGCGTATGACTTGCCATGGTTGTGTTTAATATGCACCACGTGCATACAGCGAGTGTTATTTGTGGATTATATCTAACAAGCATCAGCCTTTGACAAATGAATCTATGGACTTAAAACTGCAACTGTCATCTCAAAAGCTTTCTTTTGTATCAGTTTACTAATATTTAAAGACCTTGTGTTAAAAGCAAATGTCATCTTCCATTAGTGACGTCCGCATACATGTGTACCTTACTATACAAATAATAAAAGTCACAGAATTTAGATTCTATTTTAAAGCGATATGTTTGTGTAGGGCAGGAAGAAATCTATGGAAACTGCAACTCATTTTGATATGAGAAAGGATAGACTTTCTCAGCTATTTGTGTTTGTTCAGTTTTATAATTATACTTTCCACATTACGGATCATGCTATATTTCTATATATAAAACAGCATATCAATATACAACACGACATGTTAGTATCTTTGATGTTCTTTTGAAAGTTGGGAGTAATGGGTTGGCTACAAGCGGGAGGTGTGGGGTGTAAGTAAAACATATTTTCAAACAAGGTGTTTCTGTGGAAAACACAGAATAGCTAATGTATTCAAATGGGGAGTTTGTTATGAACAAGCTTCCATTTCCTTAAAAACCCGCTTGATCCTGGTTAGTTGAGAAACAAAATTAAAATAATAATAATAAATATAATGACAACAACAACAATAATAATCAACAACAACAATGTTTAAATGTTTCATTATTTTGAAAATACATTTAAGAATTTATGATGTTGAGGACTGGTATTAATAAATCTCGACTTACATTCCACAAAGAATATTGTCTTCGGTCTAAACTGGTTTGTATGGAATTCAAGTCAAGTCATTGTTATATTTATAGTACTACTCGCTCTAAATATTTGGCTATGTTTTGATGTCGGATCTAAGATCATGTGCAGAACATGTTCAAACTGAATATGTTAACAAATTCCCATGACAATTACCATATCAACAAACTATGTTAGGAAAGACCATGACTGCTTTCACGTGTATTTTTAAATTATTGATTAGAAATGACATACATGAACATTAAGTTTCACTACAATCACAATTGAGGTTCGTTATTATGTTTTGCTTCTTACCATAATTTTGACCATTTTGTATCAAAATATGTCTGGAGTGAAATAATTTACAATTAAAGGGATACTCCCGAGTTTCCTGTAATGTTTAAGATGTTATCAACTAACAGATACTTTTTAGCGATTGTAATTACGTGTCAAATATACAAATATATTGTTCTGCATAAAATATTAGTGGCTGTATATTAAACGTGTTTCTGATCGTTCTAATATTTGGACTAAGTTAAAGTTCCTTTTATTTCCTAACATAATTGTTTTCTTAAGTACGAAATTATTTGAAGACAGAACAGAACAGAACTTTATTACACCCAGGCCGTTAGGCAACGGCATATGGAGAAACATGGATTATTACATAATATAATATGTGACAAGACAGGTGACATCCAGTGTGGCCTTCTTATAAATATTAAGACGGCGAGAAACACATTGAATATATAGACACTGATATTCTAACCGAGAAATTATATTTAATATGTAAGTTTAATCGTAGAAATATTTTATTGGTCTGAAATATCTTAAAATGCAGCAAACTTGGGAATGTTCTTTTAAATTACCTCTAATTTGTAAAGCTATCAAAGTCTGAAAGTGTGTCAGCTGAAAAATATCACATGATGTCACATTATGTGGTTCAAACATATAGGTACGCATATAAATAAGCAATACTGACTGTTAAATACCGACTTACCTTGAAGTGTTTCAACAACTGAAGCAAAGAAAAGCCGGCAGTATGCATCGCTTTTATTAAATAACGGGGCCTCTGTCATTAAATCTTCACTTTCCAAATATACATCAAAGACGGACATGTTGGCTCGAGACCTCGCCGTATATCGGGTAGATGACGTCGTGATTGTACTGTCTTAACACTTGCCCAAATACTCAAAAGTTTTGTCTTGTTTTTTGTATTACTAAATATCTTCCAACTGGTTTGACGCGTCACAGATGACAAATGTCCGAAACAGATGAACGTACATGCAGACAGTCATTAACAATCTAAGTCCACCGTATCGCCGTCCTGCAGATGTCTTCTATACACCTATTACATACAGTTAATAAACGGTGTTCATTTTGAAGCACGCACGTGACGAGACGATCCCAACTAAAGCCTGTAACAAATCTCCGTTGTTTGTTTTGTGTCCGTTACATCGACTGTGATTGGGAGTTCGTTAAGAACTCTCCAACGATTTCCCAAGGCGCACCTTCAACGACCGTTCTGAGGCTGTATTATTTTCTATATCACCGACCTTTCTGCAATTCCCTCGCTATATAATTTTAGCGCCACAGTCACGCGTCATTTGGACATGCATATGTTTGTCCACGACAGAACGTCCTACACCGGCCCAATACTCTGCTTATACTTTGAAGGTGATGAACCCACTATAAGTAGACGGACATGTTATAGTGTCTCAGATTTAGAGATTTAAGCAAAGGTAACGAGAACCGAGGCAGCTGTGGCCATTATCTTAACGTCTGCTACTGACGGCGTTTTCTCTTAATTGTTCCAACAATACATTTACTCCCAACAGCGATCACCGTACTGCAGTTTATTAATAATTAATATCTCATGATAACAGGATTTACTAAATTGTTTAATATATTACCACAATTCCTCTGTGGAATACCGGCCTCGGTGGTGTAGTGATTAAACTATCAGACTTAAGGCTGGTGGGTACCTGGTTCGCATGTTGGTATCGGCTCCCACCCAAAGCGAGTTTTAACGACTCATTGAGTAGGTGTAAGGCCACAACACCGACTTCTCTCTCATTAACTACTAACGAACTGAAAAACTACCCCGATCACACAGCCCAAACAGCAAAGACGTGTCCCTAGGGCAGTTTGTTTGTTTGTTTTTTGTTTAACGACGCACTCAACACATTATAATTACGGTTATATCGGCGTCGGACATATGGTTATGGCGAGAAAAAAACCCAGTGATTAGCTGTCGGGGCCCTAGGACAGTGTGCTTGAACTGTAATTGGATATAAGCATGAAAATACATTGAAATGAAATTCATGCAGTAGTTTTTGATATTGTGTAACCAACCAATCCGCGTATTTTTCCAGGTAACTGTAGTATTAAACTGCCCAAGTAAGTGAATCAGTGAATTAATTAATGTTTAATGACACAAACAAATACACCGGCTATTGGCTTTCACATAATGGTAAATATCTAACTTAATTGATTATGTACTACTACTTCGACGACGTCATGGTGGGGATTACCATCAATTCCGCAAGCTAGTAGGGACGATATCTGAGATC